>CAUYLG010055467.1:0-152193 GCA_963573385.1 Cacajao melanocephalus
TATAGTATTCTCTGATGGTATTTGCATTTCTGTGGGATCGGTGGTGATACCTCTTTATCATTTTTTATTGCATCTATTCGATTCTTCTCTTTTCTTCTTTATTCATCTGGCTAGCAGTCTATTTTGTTGATCTTTTCAAAAACCAGCTCCTAGATTCACTGATGTTTTTTGAAGGGTTTTTTTATGTCTCTATCTCCTTCATTTCTGCTCTGATTTTAGTTATTTCTTGTCTT
Organism: Cacajao melanocephalus; assembly: GCA_963573385.1. Classification (NCBI taxonomy): domain Eukaryota; kingdom Metazoa; phylum Chordata; class Mammalia; order Primates; family Pitheciidae; genus Cacajao; species Cacajao melanocephalus. Next base: position 234 of record CAUYLG010055467.1, read on the forward strand.
CTGCTAGCTTTTGAATTTATTTTTGCTCCTCTAGTTCCTTTAATTGTGACATTAGGGTGTCAATTTTAGATCTTTTCCCCTTTCTCTAGTGGGCATTTAGTGCTATAAATTTTCCTCTACACAGTGTGTAGAGGGAAATGTGTCTGAGAGATTCTGGTATGTTGTGTCTCTGTTCTCATTGGTTTCAAAGAACATCTTTATTTTTGCCTTCATTTCATTATTCATCCAGTAGTCATTCAGGAGCAGGTTGTTCAGTTTCCATGTAGTTTTGTTTTTTTGAGTGAGTTTTTTAATCCTGAGTTCTAATTTGATTGCATTGTGATCTGAGAGACTGTTTGTTATGATTTCCATTTTTTGTATATGCTGAGGAGTGTTTTACTTCCAATTATGTGGTCAATTTTAGAATAAGTGTGATGTGCTGCTGAGAAGAATGTATGTTCTGTTGTTTTGGGGTGGAGAGTTCTGTAGATATCTATTAGGTCCACTTGGTTCAGATCTGAGTCAAGTCCTGGATATCCCTGTTAATTTTCTGTCTAGTTGATCTGTCTCATATTGACAGTGGGGTGTTAAAGTATCCCACTATTATTGTGTGAGAGTCTAACTCTCTTTGTAGGTCTCTAAGAACTTGCTTTATGTATCTGGGTGCTCCTGTATTGGGTGCGTATATATTTAGGATTGCTAGCTCTTCTTGTTGCATTGATCCCTTTAACATTATGTAATGCCTTCTTTGTCTCTCTTGATATTTGTTGGTTTAAAGTCTTTTTTATCTGAGACTAGGATTGCAACCCCTGCTTTATTTTGCTTTTCATTTGCATGGTAAATGTTCCTCTGTCCCTTTATTTTGATCTTATGTGTGTCTTTGCACGTGAGATGGATCTTGACTGTTTATCTGATTTGCCAGTCTGTCTTTTAATTGGGGCATTTAGGTTAATATTGTTATGTGCGAATTTGATCCTGCCATTATGATGTTAGCTGGTTGATTTGCCTGTTAGTTGATGCAGTTTATTCATAGCATCGATGGTCTTTACAATTTGGTATGTTTTTGCAGTGGCTGGTACTGGCTGTTTCTTTCCATGTTCAAGAGCTCTTGTAAGGTAGGTCTGGTGGTGACAAAATCTCTCAGGACTTGCTTATCCTTAAAGGATTTTATTTCTCCTTACTTATGAAGCTGGATATGAAGTTCTGGGCTGAAAATTCTTTTCTTTAAGGATGTTGAATATTGGGCCCCACTCTCTTCTGGATTGTATGGTTTCTGCCGAGAGATCTACTGTGAGTCTGGTGGGATTCCCTTTGTGGGTAACCCAAACTTTCTCTCTTAGCATTTTTTCCTTCATTTCAACCCTGGTGAATCTGATAATTATGTGTCTTGGGGTTGCTCTTCTCAAGGAGTATCTTTGTGGTGTTCTCTGTATTTTCTGAATTTGAATGTTGGCCTGCCTTGCTAGGTTGGGGAACTTCTGTATAATATCCTGAAGAGTGTTTTTCAACTTGGTTTCATTCTCCCCATCGCTTTCAGGTACACCTATGAAATGTAGATTAGGTCTTTTCACATAATCCCATATATCTTGGAGGCTTTGTTCATTTCTTTTCACTTTTTCTCTAATCTTGCCTTCTCACTTTATTTCATTGAGTTGATCTTCAATCTCTGATATCCTTTCTTCCACTTGATCAATTTGGCTATTGAAACTTGTCCATGCTTCACAAACTTCTCATGCTGTGTTTTTCAGCTCCATAAGACCATTTATGTTCTTCTCTAAACTGGTTATTCTAGTCAGCATTTCATCTAACCTTTTTTCAAGGTTGTTAGCTTCCTTGCATTGGGTTAGAACATGCTCCTCTAGCTCAGAGAAGTTTGTTAATACCCACCTTCTGAAGCCTGCTTCTGTCAATTCATCAAACTCATTCTTTGTCCAGTTTTGTTCCCTTGCTGGTGAGGAGTTGTGATCCTTTGGTGAGAAGGCATTCTGGGTTTTGGAATTTTCAGCCTTTTTGTGCTGGTTTCTTCCCATCTTCATGGATGTATCTACTTTTAGTCTTTGATATTGGTGACCTTTGGATGGGGTCTCTGAGTGGATGTCCTTTCTGTTGATGATGAAACTATTTCGTTGTTTTTTAGTTTTCCTACTCACAGTCAGGCTCCTCTTCTGCAGGTCTGCTGGAGTTTGCCAGAAGTCCACTCTAGACCCTGCTTGCCTGGGACGCACCAGTGGGGGCTGCAGGCCAGCAAAGATTGCTGCCTGTTCCTTCCTCTGGTAGCTTCATCCCAGAAGGGTACTTGCCAGATGCCAGCCAGAGCCCTTTTATATGAGGTATCTGTCAGCCCCTACTAGGAGATGTCTCTGAGTCAGGATACATGGGGGTCAGGGAGCCACTTGAGGTGGCAGTCTGTCTCTTATCAGAGCTCGAATGCTGTGCTGGGAAATCTGTTGCTCTCTTCAGAGCTGACCAGCAGTGCTGTTTAAATCTGCTGAAGCTGTAACCACAACTGCCCCTTTTCCTGGTGCTCTGTCCCAGGAAGGTGGGTGCTTTATTAGTAAATCCCTGACAGGCTGCTGTTTTTTTTTTTTCCCCAGAGATGCCCTGCCCAGCAAGGTTACTCTGAGATTTAATTGAAATTGGTGGAAGCCCCTCTCCTACATCTTGAGGAAATACCCAGGGTCCTCCTTAGATTACTATGACTTTATAGGGATTCGCATTCCATGGGACCCTTCTGCCTGAATCTCTGTCTCACCCACACCTTTTCTCCATGGCTAGTGCCTTCTCTGTACTCTGCACCCACCCAAATGGGGGCATGTGGCCTCTTTCCTTGACTTCCCTCTCAAGCCACTCTCTGCATGTATTTGTGTGTGTGTGTGCATCAGACTTTCCTGAAGCTGTGGAGTAACAGAGGGAGTGTACATCACAGAGAAACAGAAAACCTAACATCAGAGAGTAGACGTTGATATTCTTTGTAAAATTCTTTGGCCTCCTCACCCTTGAGAATATCCTCTCTGGGTACTGTTATCCTGAGGCTCCCAAGCCACGCAGCTTTCTTCTCTACTCCCTTCCTCTCCTCTCTTCACTGTTTCCCTCCAAGTCCTGCTTATGTATGGTGCAGAGAAGTTTATTATTTTCGTTATTTTCTTGCATTATTCCAGCCCTTGGCCCCAACCCTATCCCAAGCCCCTTGGGAAATATTATTTTTCTACACCAGATAGTTTTGCTGGTAGTATGACTCTGGTGCCAGCTGGTAAAATTATTTTTCATTTTGCCACACTTCAAACAATTATCTCATTTTATTGCCCCAATAACAACCCAGTGGAATATATCCTACTATTATCTCCATTATATATGAAGAGAATGAGAATGGTTAGGAATTTTAAGTAATTTGATCAACATCAAATGACAGTTTTAAGACTTGACCCAAAATCCTGAGCTCATAACATGAATAATGAATGTTATATACATATATAAAAATATAAACTTATTACATATATACACATATATGAATATATTTTAATCAACTGTCTAAATATGTATACATTTCATCTCAAAATATAATTCAGTTTATCTCAATTGTTTTTTTCTTTTGTCCTTATAGAGTCTTATGTTAAAACAACCTCTTCATTTTTGTTTGTTTTATTGGGATGGCGTCTCACTCTGTTTCCCAGGCTGGAGTGCAGTGGTGTGATCTTGGCTCATTGCAACCTCTGCCTCCTTGGTTCAAGCAATTCTCCTGTCTTAGCCTCTGAGTAGCTGGAATCACAGGCATGCACCACCATGCCTGGCTAATTTTTGTATCTTTAGTAGAGAGGAGGGTTTGCCATGTTCTCCAGGCTGGTCTCGAACTCCTTATGTCAAGTGATCTGCCCACCTTGGCCTCCCAAAGTGCTGGGATTACAGGCATGAGTCACCATACCTGGCAGTCTTCAGGTATTTTTAAGGGACATGGGAGAATTTAATGACATTATCCTGGTGCCAAGGTTGATGGGACCAGAAAGGCTTGAAGAATATGGGCTCTGGAATTAGACACACCTGGGCTCGATTACATGTCTGGCGCTGGCACTACATAGCTATATAAACTTGGGCAAGCCTCTTAACCCTTAGCCACAGTTTCTGCATCTATAAAATGGGGATAATAGCAGTGTCTATATCATAGTGTTGTTTAGAAGATTAAAAAAGACAATGTAAGGTGCTGGAAGGTGTGCAGTAATATTTGTGAAATGGGATCCTGTGCATATAACTTACACAACCTTAGCAACTCTGAAAAGTGAAAAACCTCATTTAGTGTTGACAATAATATACCTTTAAGAGAAGCAAATCAAGATCAAATTCAGAAAAGTTTGCTTTGCAGATTTGTATGTTTAAAAAATACCTAGACTTTTCCTAAGTTATCAATTCCTCTTATGAGATACAGCTTTATGATGTTACTTAGGAATAACATCCCATTTCATGACCCTCAGTCACAGAGCCATCACAAGTGACACTTGGGAATAGAAATTTCATTTAAAAGGGAGTAGGCTTTCATATTTAGGGATGGAGGTCACCAAGATACTGAAAATTATATTTTATTTATATTAATTTTACTTATATTTTCATAGGCAAACTGCAATAATGGTATAAGAATTCAGTTTTATGAAGACATGGGTTAGAAATTCTTATAATTAATCCTTCTTGAATTAAAAACTTTTAAAATATGTGAATCATGGAATTATTACATATTTTACTTTTAATATATCCTATACTAGAAATAACAATATAAACAATATATAACAATATAAATCCTATACTAGAAATAACAATATAAAATAACAATATAAACATATAAAACATATTTTTTACATGTGAAATGTAAAATATGCTTGGGAAGTGATTGGTTAGGAGATAAATGACATCTGGGAGCTGAAAAATTATTTAACAAATTCAGACTTTTTCAAGATTTAATTGGGTTTAAGTCTGATCACAAAAAACTTGAAGTTTTTTAAATTAATGGGTAAGAAGTTAAGTAATCCCTAGATTATCAACAAATTTGAAATTATTTCTTAAAACCAGGATTTAGCAACAATGACTGATCAACGTCTCCTCTTATTTTTCCTGTTCCCACTGTGGAGAAAGTGCCAAGAAGCAATAAAGGGGAGGAAAATGGATGAGCCTGGAGACCCAGCCCTGAGCACCGCAGGGCTGACTGCATGGTTCATTCAGTACATGGGAAAGCAAGCATATGGTAGAAAGTGCTTCATAAATCTGAAGGAATTTGTTGTTTTTTGTTACTATTATTTGTATTACATTACCATGAATGAGTCTTTATTTCTCAGAGCAGATTTTTAAAAAGCAGGCTAAAACTCCAGTGAGTGTAAGTTAGGAAAAAACCAAGCAGGGATTTTTTTTAAAAAAAACATGATGGTTGTTTAAACAATATGCGAGTTAATGGTAACCTCAGAAACATAATCTTTGAAAGTCTTCAAAATGTGAGTCTTTCTGGGATGTCTGAATTCCATGCCTTGCTGAAGGAGAGAGGCCAGCTTTGCATGGTGTGAGGACCTTGTTTTGCTTAATACCATGCAACTCACTCACAATCGAGCTGTTTGCCTGGAATGCTAAAATACTAGAAGAAAATGAAGCATCATTTTACATGTTTTATAGAAGAATAGTCTATTTTGAAAGATGTGTTCAAAACCTGAATCATCGACTAACAAACAATGCTCAGGAGACCCTCTGTGGCAGTCAGCTGTACTTTCTACACCAAGTGAGGTGATGAAAACATGCAGATACTGGAAAGCTCTGGCTCCTCATCTGCAATGAAGAAGATAGACCGTACACATGCACCCATATACCGCTGGAAACTAATAGGATGTGTCATCCCTCAGGACTGTGTGTTTTCTTTAAAATTTCATTAATTCAGCAAATACAAATTCATCAATGACAGTATGTAAGACTGAGTTAGGATCTGTAGGAAACACAAGGGAATCAGTTATGAATTCCTTTCTTCAACAGCTTAAAGCGGGGATCCCCAATCCCCGGGCCTTGGACGGATGCACGTCTGTGGCCTGTTAGAAACTGGGCCTCACAGCAGGAGGTGAGCGATGGGCACGTGAGCAAAGCTTCCTCTCTGGTTATCTGTTTACAGCTGCTCCCCATTGCTTGCATTACTGCCTGAGCTCTGCTTCCTGTCAGATCAGCGGTAGCATTAGATTCCCATCGGAGCACGAACCCTGTTGTGAACTGTGCATGCGGGAGTTCTAGGTTGCGTGCTTCCTATGAGAATCTAGTGCCTGATGATCTGCCATAGTCTCCCATATACCTTTAAGAGAAGCACACCCCCAGATGGGACTGTCTATTTGAAAGGAAACAAGCTCAGGGGTCCCACTCATTCTACATTGTGGTGAATTGTATAATTATTTCATTATATATTACAATGAACAATAGAAATAAAGTGCACAGTAAATGAAATGCACTTGAATCATCCCAAACCATCCCCCGCTTCCTGGTCTGTGGAAAGAATGTCTTTGATGAAACTGGTCCCTGGTGCCAAAATGGTGGGAACTCCTGACCTAGAGTCTGGTCCAGGGTTTCTCAACCTCACACTGTTGACATTTCTTTGTTGTGGGGGGTTCTGTGCATTGTAGAATCTTTAGCAGCAGTCCTTGCCTCTACCTACCAGATGCCATTACTCCCCTTGCTCTGAGTTGTAGCCACCAAAACCATCTTCAGACGTCACCAAATATTCCCTGGGGGACAAAATTGTCTCTATTTGATAGCCACTGGTCTTTTATAAATAATAAAACTTGCACGTGTAACACAAAGATAGCAAATGATGACTGACAAGAAGGAAATACAGATAAATGCTCTAGACATTGACAAGGGGTCATACACACCTTCAGCTGAAGGCTTCCTGGACAAGGTAATATTTACGTTAGGCCTTGAGGAATTCCCAGGATTTAGAAACGCAATGAAGAGAAGGGCATTCCAGGTGGAGGAAATGGCAGATACCAAGGGGTCGAGGTACAAATGGGGCAGTTAGAAGTTTTGTTGGAAATCACATCAGATGGGCTATTGGGACAGATCCTGGAGGATCAGATCCTCTAACTAAGGAGGGTATATTCTGCAGTGATGGGCACACACAGCACAGTGCCTTAGTTCTGACTGGGACAATCCGCTATGGGTAAACTGTGGGTAAGATGTATTGGAGGTGAGTGTGGGATACTGAGAGCTGGATGACAGAGTTGCCAGGGAAAGTAGATTCTGAGAGAGTCTAAGGAGACAGTGTGAGTGTCAAGGCTAGGAGAATACGGACCTTAGAAACATTTCAAAGTAAACTCAAAAAGGCTAGGAGTAAAAATGAAAGAGGAATCAAATACGACCTAGCTGTTTGAAGCTTGGAGGTATTATTAATAGAAATGGAAAATGTTGGAGAAAAGCAAAGTTAAGATTAGAGGGAGATAAATTCACTTGGGCCATGCTTAATTTGAGATGACAGCAGGATACAGCAGTCAATATATCGAGAACATCGGAAAACCCATTTCTGAGGTTTGGGAGGAGATCAGAGCAAGGGAAGGATTTGGGCTCTCATGGCATTTTCCCTCCTCTCTCACTGTTCTTTATTTTTCTAGCTCCTCTTTCTTTTCCTTTCTCTGAATCTGTTGTTACTTATTACTTCTCTCTCTATATTATTCTTGGAATCATGATGATAATAGTAGGAATAATAAAAAACAGCTGTCATTTTGTAAGCAACTATTACATTTCAGGCATGGAATGATTGTTTCCCGACATCTTTTTCCCTCCTCCCACCAATGTGTTCCTTCAGCTCACCTCCAGCCAGCTCATCAGCCCCTTTTATTCCTAGAAAATATCTTACTTGTATTGCTGGTCTCATTTAACCTTTATACAACTATCAGGTAAGGTCAAACTTACTATTTCCATTTTCAGATAAGAAAATAAAGGCCCAATGATATTAGACTAGTTCCCATGGACCTGACTGGTAGGTGACACACATGATATTCACACAGTGATCACACACTGAGATTCTCTCTTTCTGCTAGAACAGGTGTGGGTAAATTACTTCCTGTGGTCCAAATCAGACCCCCTCAACTGTTTTTCTATAGCCTATGAGCTAACAATGGTTTTTACAGAAAAGAATCAAAGAAGAATAAATATTTTGTGACATGGGAAAACTGTATGAAATTCAAATTTGTGTCCATTAAAGAAGTTTTACTGGGACACAGTCACACTCATTTTGCTGTGGCTGCTCTTGCCCTGCAATGGCAGGACGGACTAGATGTGACGGAAATTCCATGGCTCACACAACCAAAAATATTCACTCTCTGGTCTTTTGCAGAAAAAGTTTGCCATTTCCCGCTGTGTGCTGTTTCTGGGTACGTCATTGAATCTATAGATTCAATGATCACTTCTGTGCACAAACTCTCATGCTAGAATGAAACAGATGAAAGAGGGGAAATGGCACCCTACGCTACTCCAAGTTACGATAGTCTCACCGTTAAAATCCCAGCAACCCAGGGAGGGAACACATTACACCTGTCAAAAAAGTGGCAGAATCTGAAGCATGGTGGTTAACAGAACTGGCCACAGTAATTGTGACACACCATTTGCCAGTGTGTCTCTTCCTTTTCCTGAGGTAGTAAAAACATATTTTTCAAGAGGCAAAATAAAAACCTATAAAATCTATGATGACTGAGAAGAGAAAATCTTATTTCAATAAAGCTGGAGGGATTAGTAGATGACTTGAGTGCCCCCACACTCAAAGCACAGTGTGTGGTACGTACTCAATAAATATTTGCTGAAAAATGAATGTGTGAAAGTAGAAAGGAGGGGCTAACCCAATACAAAAATCAGCACAAGGGAAAAGAATATTTAGGAGGTAAAACCCTGTAATAGGCCATTCTGGCATTGATATAAAGAAATACCTGAGACTGGTAACTTACAAAAAAAAGAGTTTTAATTGGCTTTGGGTTGAGGGGGAGTGTAGGGGGGTAGGTGCCACACCCTTTAAGTGACCAGATCTCACGAGAACTCACTATTGTGAAGACAGCACCACACCACGAGGGATCCACCCCAGTGATCTAAACATCTTCTACCAGGTTCCACCTCCAATACTGGGAATTAGATTTTAACATGAGATTTGGGGGCAGTGACAAATACCCAAACTGTATCAAACTCTATGCCTGGTATCTTCCTTTTCTAAAGATAAAGAAGGTTGGTGAGCTGGAGATAAACCAAAGAGGCATCTTGGTGGAGAGCAGGGAGAAGGACAGGCAGGCAGGAGGCAAGGACAAGCTCCAATATTCCAAGAAGAACACTCATGTTTCAGAGTTCCTGAAGCCTGCCTCCCAGGTACCGAGCTTGCCTCTGAGCACAACTTCTAATTTTCCATTTGTTTTTCCTTCCTTCATCTTTCTTCACAGAAGACAATTTTTTCAAATTCTTTTTGCAAATGAGATGACAGAATGCAATACATATTCCAATGGCATACTTGAAGCATTTTAAATCCTCGCTGGTTTTAGAATCATGTGTAAGCTGTTTTAGGGCCTATACATACTTGCTTCAGAAATGCATCATAAACATTAATTGATATTTTTTCTATTATTTCATTATTGCTTTTGGAGAATTTGCAGTCCACTTTAATAACTGAAATTTTCTAATATAACTACTAAGTTATGGTTAATCTTCCTAAACAAAATTTTAATCTTCTGGCAGAATTCACTTTTTAAAAAAAGGTATAATCAATTCATTGCCATGTTCTTAAAGATTGGGTGTCCAGCCAGTCTATGTGAGGCAGAACAGACTGGAGTCTTTTCCACCTGTATATCTTGAAAAAGTTTTCCTTGAGTATATCTCCTTTCTTCCTTTTAAATCTATTCTTTCTTTTCCTGTGCGCCTTTTGTTTCCCTTTACTCTGTTTATGTCCTTAATGCAGGGACAATGCTATTCATCTCTACATCCCTCACATAGTAGTTGCTCAATAAATGCCTGATATAGTGATGGATGCTTTTGCTCTTCCTTTTTGTCTTCTTTCATCCATCTCCTTCCTCACACCCCTCCTGTTTTGCTCAGAGGGAATACTATACATTTACTAAGTCATAACCTTAGTCCCTTATATGATTCTGCTTTGCAGAAGAACTTTGTGCCCATCTGGTTAGTGTCATCTTTTGGGCACGCCAATCTTCAACCTGCTGATAATCAAATTCCCTAGCTTCTAGCCGTAATCCAACACTTCCCAATGCATGTTCTGTGGACAAATTAATGAGATATTAATTTGTCTAATGTAAAAATTTGTGATCAAATTAGAGAAATACCTTGTACAATATTTGGAGATTTTTCAAAGCTTTCAATATGCAAATGAGCAATGAGAATCTTTAAGAGCAGGTACAGAATGCAGTACTTTTTAAGTGTTTGACCAAAGAAATTTCTCTCCCTCTTCCCTCAACCCAGAACTTCTCAACGGATACAATTTGCATAATGGAAATGTTTGCACTCTTCATTTAAGACACAGACATCTGCTGGACTAAGTTTATCCCCTGCCAGGAAAAGGGACTGAGACAGACATTGACACTCAATAGGGAATTAATATTTATTGAGACTCTCTTCCATTGCAGACACTATGCTAGGAACTTTGATGATAATAATAAGAACAATTGTAACAACAAAAATATACATTGACATATTTTATCTCATTTAGTACATATCCTATTAATACCATGAGGCTAATATTATCCTCATTTTATAGATGGTGAAACAGTAGCTCAGTTGGTTAACCTAACCATGACCAACTAGCTATAGGTGGCAGACCCAGTATTCTAGTCCACGTTTGTTTGAAACTAAAGCCAGAACATTTCCTTTCTACTTGGCTGCTTGAGCAACTGTGGCAACCAACAGCCAACCTACCTCATATGTAACAGTTAAAAATAGGCACAAACACAATTTTTAAAAGTTAAAATGTATTTATTTTGGAGATAGAGTCTCACTTTGCTGCCCAGACTAGAGTGCAGTGACTCACTTATAGTTCACTGTAACCTTGAACTCCTGGGCCCAAGTGATCTTATCACCTCAGCCTTCCGAGTAACTGGGGCTACAGGTGTGTGCCACCATGCCCAGCTGATTTTTGAAAGTTTTTGTAGAGACAGTGGGAAGGCCGAGGGTGGACCTTGCTATGTGACCTAGGCTGGTCCTGAACTCTGGCCTCAAGCAATCCTTCCATCTTCGTCTCCCAAAGCACTGAGATTACAGGCAGGAGCCACCACATCTGGCAAAACATATTTAAAATGTTTTAGACCAGTATTGCATAAGGAGTTAAGAGAACCAGACTACTGGGTATGGTTGTGCAGATTGTACACTGCACCATCCGAGGGGAAGCCATGTGACTGGCACCCCCTAAAATAAAGTGCCGTCTTCAGCGTCAGCAGCCATATGTGTGGCTCTAGAACAGGAACAGATTGGGAAAGGTAGCCAGGTGCCGTAGTACTTTGAGTTTTCATATGCAAATATAAATTCTGAGCAAGAAATTAGGACAAAATGTTAACCAGTTTTAGGAAAATAATATATGTAAAAAACTCACCTTGAAATAGGTAATCAAAACTTGCACATAGTACAACATCGGTAAGAAAGATCTGATCCATCCTGATAAACCAACAGTTTCGAGTCACTTTTTATTACATTCATAATGGTTATGTTCCTAATATCTGTGGATTCACTCCCCTCCATTTATTTTTTAATTTGTTTTTAACCATCTTCTGTCTTTTTCTAGATGTTTCATTTGAGCTGCTATGCTCCCCACTGGTGGCTGAGCCAGTCCGGACTGGGGCAGGAAGGGTGATCAGTAGCCTCACGCACAGCAGCTGGTAGAGTCTGAAGGTCATACTTTGGCCTGCCACTCGGTGTCCAGTGTGCTGGGGATGAGCATCTGAATCAGCCTTTCCCTTCTCCTGCCACGTTGGCCCAGTCAGACAAGAGGCGCGCTCTGCCTGGCACACAAGTTCCTTGCTGTGACTGGCATTCTGCGGTGAAAAACAGATTATTTGTGAGACTATCTTCAGTGAATCTTTGCCTAACTTCTGCATGGGACTGGAATGTGATCTGCATACCTTTCATTACTGGCCAAGATTTTCATTGTGCATATTGGAAAGCATACAGACTTTGGTGTCAGACACTTATATGAACAAATTCCAGCCTTGTCAATTACTAGGTGTGTCACCTAAGACAAATTACTCAACTTTGCTGGACTTTACCCTTCTCATCTATGAAAGGGCATATTAAGGAATGGCTCACATGAAGGAAATTATCTATATGGGTTTTTATTACTCCTCCCTTGTTTTTCTAAAGAGGTCCTATAGAGCAGATACTGGTTAGAATATTTTCAGTTGCAGGGAATGGTGACTCAAAGTCATTTAAACAGTGAGGATATTTCCTGGCTCATACAAAACAAAATCCAGAGGTAGGACAGCCACACATCTTGTTGATCCACCTGTTTAATTATGTCATTAATAAACCAGGGTCCTTCTGTCTCTCCACACAACAATCCACAGAGAAGACTTCATCCTAAGGTAAATTCTCTACTTGGTAGTATGGTGGCTTTGAGTAACAATCAGTATCATGTGCTTCTCTATTCACGTCTGGAGAGAAAAAGAACATTTCTCTCTGATCTTTGGAACTCCTTCTTGTTCATTTCCTTGGACCGATCTAAGTCATATGCTCTTCTTAATAATTTTGGTAGGGAAATATTAGATGCTGACTGGTCTGTTTCTGAACTACCAGTGGTAATGGATCACCATGATTGACTAAGACCAGGAAAAGCCATTCCTAACTCTACTGCAGGTATCTAATGTGAAAGGGGTGGGGTGAATGTTGAAGAATCAGACTGTACAGGGTGAAACACTTGAGCTTTGGTTTATATCCCTACTTGGCAAGTACCAGTGGGGTTACAATTTCTGAACTTCAATTTATCCATCTAGAAATGGGGGATAAAAATAGTACCTCTCTGACTGGCTAGCTTCACAAGATTTGTGATACCCTTAGCCCAGAGCCTAGCAAATTGTCTACAAATTCTACTGTTTCTTTATATGCCTAGAAAGGTGGTGCCACTTCTTCTATTTGGTTGTTACTTGATTCTTGGATTCCTACCGTGGACTCCTCTGCACCAGGGTTGCTGAATTCCATCTGAACATTTCATGCCTTCTCTACACTGTACCTCTGATGGTTCAGCTGCTCATGAAGGATTGACTGGATTAGTCCTGTCTCTCTTCCAGCACTGACCCATCAAATCTAGAATTATAATGCCTAACTCCTCCCCAGTGACACAGGGTATTGAGGTCCCAGCTTGCTTTGTGCCAGAGTGTGATGGGTGGTTTTCGGTATCAACTTGACCAGATTAAGGGACACCCAGATAGCTGGCAAAACATTATTTATTCTCATTACTTCAGTAGGCCCTAAACTTGTTCCTCTTATGGAATAAAGCTGCTTTGCTTTGATAGCAAAGCCAGGTGACTTAGAGTTTGATTAGAATGACTGGGCTACCCCAGGTGTGAGGATCTTTGCAGAGGATCTCTTGGCATGTAAGTCATGGACTGAGTGGAGAATATCCACCTTCAGTGTGGGTAGGCACTCTCCAGTTGGCTGAGGTTCTAGATGGAACAAAATAGGACAGGAAGGGTGACTTCTTGCTCTCTCTTCCAGAGCCAGGATACCCATCTTCTCCTGCCCATGGATGTTAGTCTCCAGGTTCTCCCATTGTCAGACCCCAGCACTCACAGCAGCGGACCACTGGGCTCCTGGACCTTTGGCCCTGAACTGAGATTTACACCTTTGTCTTTTTTTGGTTCTAAGGCTTCAGACTTGGACTGAGCATGCTGCTGGCTTCCCTCATTCTCCAGCTCACTGATAGCCTATTATAAGACTACTCAGCCTCCATAATCAAGTGACCTAATTCCCCTAATAAATTCATTTTTCTCTCTCTCCCTATATATGTCCTATTGGTTCTGTCTTTATGGCAAACCTGACTAAATCACAGAGGAAACCCGTGTTTTGATAATTTTCTTGGTAAGCAAGAAATAATAAGGAGCATGAATAACTAAATGTCTCCTATTGTTCTCATTGCTAAGATGCCTACTACTCAGAAGTGAATATTTTATCTTTGACACCTGCTTTTAGGCTAGACCTACTTCAATAATAACATCCAAAACAATATCTGTATTGCATTGCTTAGAGTCTTGTTTCTTCTTGGAGATAGTGTTATCAAATATTGCATATCCTCACGTGTTTTTTGTTTTGTTAATATACTTTTAAGTTCTGGGGTACATGTGCAGAATGTGAAGGTTTGTTAAATAGGTATACTTGTGCCATGGTGGTTTGCTGCATCCATCACCCCACCATCCACATTAGGTATTTCTCCTAATGCTATCACTCCCCTAGGCCCCCCACCCACTGACAGGCCCCAGTGTGTGATGTTCCCCTCCCTGTGTCTATGTGTTCTAATTGTTCAACTCCCGTTTGAGTGAGCACATGTGGTATTTGGTTCTCTGTTCTTGTGCTAGTTTGCTGAGAATGATGATTTCCAACTTCATGTCCCTGCAAAGGACATGAACTCATCCTTTTTTATGGCTGCATAGTATTCCATGGTGTATATGTGCCACATTTTCTTTATCCAGTCTATCACTGATGGGCATTTGGGTTGCTTCCAAGTCTTTGCTATTGTGAAAAGTGCCACAATAAACATACATGTGCATGTGTCTTTAGAGCTGAATGTTTTATAATCCTTTGTGTATATACCCAGTAATGAGATTGCTGGGTCAAATGGTATTTCTAGTTCTAGATCCTTGAGGAATCGCCACACTGCCTTCCACAATGTTTGAACTAATTTACACTCCTACCAACAGTGTAAAAGCATTGCTATATATTTCTCCACATCCTTTCCAGCATCTGTTGTCTCCTGACTTTTTAATGATCACCATTCTAACTGGCATGAAATGGTATCTCAATGTCGTTTTGATTTGCATTTCTCTAATGACCAGGGATGATGAGTTTTTCATATGTTTGTTGGCTGCATAAATGTCTTCTTTTGAGAAGTGTCTGTTCATATCCTTTACCCATTTTTTGATGGGGTTTGTCTTTTATTGTAAATTTGTTTAAGTTCTTTGTAGATTCTGGATATTAGCCCTTTGTCAGATGGGTAGATTGCAAAAATTTTTTCCCATTCTGTTGGTTGCCGATTCACTCTAATGATAGTTTCTTTGCTGTGCAGAAGCTCTTTAATTAGATCCCATTTGTCTATTTTGGCTTTTGTTGCCATTGCTTTTGGTGTTATGAAGTCCTTGCCCAGGCCTATGTCTTGAATGGTATTGCCTAGGTTTTCTTCCAGGGATTTTATGGTTTTAGGTCGTATGTTTAAATCTTTAATCCATCTGGAGTTAATTTTTGTATAAGGTGTAAGGAAGGGATCCAGTTTCAGCTTTCCACATATGGCTAGCTAGTTTTCCCAACACCATTAGTTAAATAGGGAATCCTTTCCCCATTGCTTGTTTTTGTCAGGTTTGTCAAAGATCAAATGGTTGTAGATGTGTGACATTATTTCAGAGGCCTCTGTTCTGTTCCGTTGGTCTATATATCTATTTTGGTACCAGTACCATGCTGTTTTGATTACTGTAACCTTGTAGTATAGTTTGAAGTCAGGTAGCGTGATGCCTCCAGCTTTTTTTTTTTTTTCCTTATTTGCTTAGTATTGTTTTGGCTATGGGGGCTCTTTTTTGGTTCCATATGAAATATAAGGTGGCTTTTTCCAATTCTGTGAAGAGAGTCAATGATAGCTTGATGGATATAGCATCAAATCTATCAATTATTTTGGGTAGTATGGCCATTTTCACGATATTGATTCTTCCTAACCATGAGCATGGAATGTTTTTCCATCTGTTTGTGTCCTCTCTTATTTTCTTAAGCAGTGGTTTGTAGTTCTCCTTGAAGACGTCCTTCACATCCCTTGTTAGTTATATTCCTAGGTATTTATTTAATTCTCTTTGTAGCAATTGTGAATGGTGGTTCACTCATGATTTGGCTGTCTGTTATTGGTGTATAGAAATGCTTGTGATTTTTGCACATTGATTTTTGTATCTTGAGACTTTGCTGAAGATGCTGATCAGCTTAAAGAGATTTTGGGCTGAGACGATGGGGTTTTCTAAATATACAATCATGTCATCTGCAAATGGAGACAATTTGACTTCCTCTTTTCCTAACTGAATATCCTTTATTTCTTTTTCTTGCCTGATTGCCCTGGCCAGAACTTCCAATACCATGTTGAATATGAGTGGTGAGAGAGGGCATCCTTGTCTTGTGCCAGTTTTCAAAGGGAATGCTTCCAGCTGTTTCCTATTCAGTATGATATTGGCTGTGTGTCTGTCATAAATAGCTCTTATTATTTTGAGATATATTCCATCAATACCTAGGTTACTGAGAGTTTTTAGCATAAAGGGCTGCTGAATTTTGTCAAAGCCCTTCTCTGCACTTATTGAGATAATCATGTGGTTTTTGTCTTTGGTTCTGCTTATGTGATGGATTACATTTATCAATTTGCGTATGTTGAACCAGCCTTGCATCCCAGGGATGAAGCCAACTTGATCATGATGGATAGGCTTTTTGATGTGCTGTTGGATTCGATTTGCCAGTATTTTCTTGAGTATTTCTACATCAATGTTCATCATGGATATTGGCCTGAAATTTTCTTTTTTAGTTGTATCTCTGCCAGGTTTTGGTATCAGGATGATGTTGGTCTCGTAAAATGAGTTAGGGAAGAGTCCCTCTTTTTTATTGTTTGGAATAACTTCAGAAGGAATGGTACCAACTCCTCTTTATATCTCAATGTACCAGAATCTCTGGGACACATTTAAAGTAGTAAGTAGGGGGAAATTTATAGCACTAAATGCCCACAACAGAAAAGAGGAAAGATTTATAGTCAACACCCTATCATCATGATTAAAAGAATTAGAGGAGCAAGAACAAACAAATTCAAAAGCTAGCAGAATTGGCTGTGAACATATCTCGTCCTAGACTTTTATTGGTTGGTAGGCTATTAATTGCTACCTCAATTTCAGACCTTCTTATTGGTTTATTCAGGGATTCAACTTCTTCCTGGTTTAGTCTTGGGAGGTTGTAAGTGCCCAGAAATTTACCCATTTCTTCCAGATTTTCTGGTTTATTTGCATAGAGGTGTTATTAGTATTCTCTGATGGTAGTTTGTATTTCTGTGGAATGGGTGGTGATATCCCCTTTATCATTTTTTATTGCATCTATTTGATTCTTCTCTCTTTTCTTATTAGTCTGGCTAATGGTCTATTTTGTTGATGTTTTCAAAAAACCATCTCCTGAATTCATTGATTTTTTTTTTAATGGTTTTCTGTGTCTATCTCCTTCAGTTCTGCTCTGATGTTAGTTATTTCTTGTCTTCTGCTAGCTTTTGAATTTGTTTGTTCTTGCTCCTCTAGTTCTTTAATCATGATGTTAGGGTTTCGATTTTAGAACTTTCCTCCTTTCTCTTGAGGGCATTTTGTGCTATAAATTTTCCTCTACTCACTGCTTTAAATGTGTCCCAGAGATTCTGGTATGTTGTCTTCATTCTCATCGGTTTTTAAGAACATCTTTATTTCTGCCTTCATTTCGTTATTTATCCAGTAGTCATTCAGGAACAGGTTGTTCAGTTTCCATGTAGTTGTGTGGGTTTGAGTTAGTTTCTTAATCCTGAGTTCTGATTTGATTGAACCATGGTCTGAGAGAATGCTATTATTTCCATTCTTTGGCATTTGCTGAGGAGTGTTTTATTTCCAATCATGTGGTCAATTTTAGAGTAAGTGCAATGTGGTGCTGAGAAGAATGTATATTCTGTGGATTTGGGGTGGAGAGTTCTGTAGATGTCTATTAGGTCCCCTTGGTCCAGATCTGCGTTCAAGTCCTGGATATCCTTGTTAATTTTCTGTCTTGTTGATCTAATACTGACAGTGGGGTGTTAAAGTCTCCCATGATTATTGTGTGGGAGTCTAAGTCTCTTTGTAGGTCTTTAAAAACTTACTTTATGTATCTGGGTGCTCCTGTATTGGGTGTATATATATTTAAGACAGTTAGCTCTTCTTGTTGCATTGATCCCTTTACCATTATGTAATGCCCTTCTTTGTCTCTTTTGATCTTTGTTGGTTTAAAATCTGTTTCATCAAAGACTAGGATTGCAAACCCTCTTTTTTTTTCTTGCCTTCCATTTGCTTGGTAAATCTTCCTCCATTCCTTTATTTTGAAGCTATGTGTGTCTTTGCGAGAGATGGGTCTCCTGAATACAGCACACCGATGGGCCTTGACTCTTCATCCAATTTGTCTATGTGTCTTTTAATTGGGGCATTTAGCCCATTTACATTTAAGGTTAATATTATGTGTGAATTTGATCCTGCCATTATGATGCTAGCTGGTTGTTTTGCCCATTAGTCAATGAAGTTTCTTCATAGTTTCAATGGCTTTTACAATTTTGTATGTTTTTGCAGTGGCTGGTACTGGTTGTTTCTTTCTATGTTTAGTGCTTCCTTCAGGAGTTCTTGTAAGGCAGGCCTGGTGGTGACAAAATCTCTCAGCAATAGTTTGTCTGTAAAGGATTTTATTTTTCCTTTGCTTATGAAGCTTAATTTGGCTGTATATGAAATTCTGGGTTGAAAATTCTTTTCTAAGAATGGTGAACATTGACCCCCACTCTCTTCTGGCTTTTAGGATTTCTGCCAAGAGATCTGCTGTGAGTCTGATGGGATTCCCTTTGTGGGTAACCCGACCTTTCTCTCTGGCTGCCCTTAGCATTTTTTCCTTCGTTTCAACCCTGGTGAATCTGACGATTATGTGCCTTGGGGTTGCTCTTCTCAAGGAGTATCTTTTTGGTGCTACTCTGTATTTCCTGAATGTGAATGTTGGCCTGCCTTGCTAGGTTGGGGAACTTCTCCTGGATAATTTTCTGAAGAGTGTTTTCCAACTTGGTTTCATTCTCCCCATCACTGTCAGGTACACCAATCAAATGCAGATTAGGTCTTTTCACATAAGCCCATATTTCTTGGAGGCTTTGTTCATTTCTTTTCATTCTTTTTTTGCTAATCTTTCTTTATTGTTTTATTTCATTGAGTTGATCTTCAATCTCTAATATCCTTTCTTCCTCTTGATCAGTTCAGCTATTGAAACTTGTGTGTGCTTCATGAAGTTCTTGTGCTGTGTTTTTCAGCTCCATCAGGTGATTCATGTTCTTCTCTACGCTGGTTATTCTAGTTAGCATTTGGTCTAACCTTTTTTCAAGGTTGTTAGTTTCCTTGCATTGGGTTAGAACATGCTCCTTTAGCTTGGAGAAGTTTGTTATTATCCACCTTCTGAAGCCTGCTTTTGTCATTTCGTGAAACTCATTCTCTATCCAGTTTTGTTCCCTTGCTGGTGAGGAGTTGTGATCCCTTGGTGAAAAGGCATTCTGGTTTTTGGAATTTTCAGCCTTTTTGTGCTGGTTTCTTCCCATCTTCATGGATTTATCTACCTTTGGTCTTTGATGTTGGTGACCTTTGGATGGGGTCTCCGAGTGGACTGATGAAAGTATTTCTGTTTTTTAGTTTTCCTTCTAACAATCAGGCCCCTCTTCTGTAGGTCTGCTGGAGTTTGCCAGAGGTCCACTCCAGACCCTGCTTGCCTGGGACTCACCAGTGGGGGCTGCAGGCCAGCAAAGGTTGCTGCCTGTTCCTTCCTCTGGTAGCTTCATCCCAGAAGGGTACTTACCAGATGCCAGCCAGAGCTCTCTTATATGAAGTGTCTGTTAGCCCCTGTTAGAAGGTATCTCCCAGTCAGGACTCATGGGGGTCAGGGAGCCACTTGAGGAGGCAGTCTGTCCCTTATCAGAGCTTGAACACTGTGCTGGGAAATCCATTGCTCTCTTCAGAGCTGCCAGGCAGGGATGTTTAAGTCTGCTGAAACTGTATCCACAACTGGCCCTTTTCCAAGGTACTCTGTCCCAGGAAGTTGGGGGCTTTATTTATAAGTCCCTGACAGGCTGCTGTTTTTTTTTTTCAGGGAGGAGGGAGTCTAGTGACACAGTCTGCCTTCAGAGGCCCTGCTGAGCTGCCGTAGGGTGTGCATTGTTTGAACTTCTGGGTGAGTTTGTTTACACAGGAGAGGTTAAAACCACCTACTTGAGCCTCAGCAATGGCGGACACCCCTCCCCCCACCAAGCTCAAACATCCCAGCTCGAGCTGCTTGAGCTCAGACGGCTGTGATGGCTCTGAGAATTTCAAGCCAGTGGATCTTAGCTTGCTGGTCTTTGTCGAGGGTGGGACCCACCGAACCCTATCACTTGACTCTCTCACTTCAGCCCCCGTTTTCAGGGGAGTGAACAGTTTTGTCTCACTGGCTTTCCAGGTGCCATTCAGTTGGAAATGCAGAGATCATCTGCCTTCTGCATTGCTCTTGCTGGGAGCTGTTCTATTTGGCCATCTTGCCAGCAATGTCCTGTTTTTTTTTTTTTTTTTTTTTTTTGGAGACAGAGTTTAAATCTTGTCCAGGCTGTGCAATGGCATGATCTTGGCCTACTGCAACCTCTGCCTCCCAGGTTCAAGTGATTCTCCCACCTCAGCCTCCTGAATAGCTGGGATTACAGGCGCCTGCCACCACACCTAGCTAATTTTTTGTATTTTTAGTAGAGACAGGGTTTCACCATGTTGGCCATGCTGGTCTTCAAATTCTGACTTCAGGTGATCTGCCTACCTTGGCCTCCCAAAGTTCTGGGATTACAGGTGTGAGCCACTGCGCCTGGCTTGTTTTTAAAGTCCCATGGGTTGCACCACTTAATAGAGTTCTTCCTCTTTTGCTGTGTCACTGTTTTCTTGAAATACCAAGCAAATTTGATACTAGTTTACTTTATTTGATAGCACGCACAATTTTTTTTTAGTCTACCCAGTTATATTCTGAAAGATGTGGTCAATTCCATAGGTTATGTTCTCATATTTTGCTTTCTAATCCTTTGTTTCCCTTTCTTGGTGCTCACCATAGTAGCTTGGAAGTGACACACAACTGCAGCCCTTTAAAAAAGTAGACTGTGCCTGTGGTGGTGAACAGCTCACGACAATGCTCTTGACTGTCCAAACCATTCTAAGAGTATATGGTGTCTAGTCTGTTGTGAAAGTCCAGGGAGACCCAAAGGCTACAGTGGCAGTTTCAAGCTGACATATGGATAGGAGTAAAGGTTACAAACAAATGGTAGCTGGAGTTAGAAGACAATATTTTCAAAACAGCAGACACGGCACCAGGCACCTAATGGCAGTGTATCATATTGCAGCGGCGGAGACCTGAACTCAGAGGCAGGCTTTGGCATCACTCATGGGGAGTGGCAAAGTGTCCAGAAAAGCAGCATTTGTGAGGGCAACCATCTCCTCGCTGGGCCATGATCACAGATGTGCACTGCTGGCGGAGACCGTGCAGGCTAGGATGTAGGTCTGGGAGGGAAGCGGTGTCCTAAGGGCCCAGGCTTAGGACACTTATCCAGCCATAAGGTTGGGCTTTAGCCACAGATTACATATAGAAATGGCATCAGACAAATGTTGAAAAGAGAATGTCTCTCCCCTTGTCCCCAGAAATTTGTCTTAAAGGGTAACACATCCTACTTGTACCTATGAAGGAGAAATACTGAAATCTAAGTGATAGTTACTGCTAAATTATCAGACCGGGTGGGGGGTATTTTACTCACCTTACTTATTGGTGTTACTTTCTCCACTTTATACTGACTTGTGTGCAGCTGCCCCCAGGAATTGTTGGTCACCTTGAGTCTAGTGTTGTTTAATGAATCACAACTGCATACTTTGATATAGACAAGAGAGAGAGGGTTGAGTACAGTTAGGGCAGCTGTGTGCATGCAGTGCATGTGCACATGTGGGAGAGACACTTCTCAAATGGAGGCAGTGTAGACAACACAGCCCTCTCGGGATGAAGGCAGCATGGCCTTTTCTCTGAGGCTGTGCTGTAAGGGTGCTTCTCTTTCCAAGCTCATTGGAATCTACAGACTTTCTGGGACCTTTTTCCTTGGCATTTCTGCCTGGGGATTTTTGCTTAGAGGACTCTGCTGCTTACCTTGCTTACTCCTGATGGCTCACAGTCCCTCTTCGGCTTGCTTTTGCATCAGGGCTGAGCTGCTGTGACTCCTTCTGCCCTCCAGCCACTGTGGAAGTTATAAGCCCTCGGGAGAGAGCAGAAAGATTAAAGGGATGAGCCTCTGAAACTGTACGAATCTGGGGCTTTGGGGAGCTGAGCTTGATTTACATTGGAGCTTTGCTGGAATCATTTCCCACTGACATATTATGGAGGTTGTTGGAGGATTCCACTGCCCTCTTCCTTTTCAAGGTAGCTTTTTCAGAAAGTTAATTAAGCTAGAATAGTTTCCTCCTTTGGAGTTTGAGATAGACCTGGAATTTGTCTCTTAAAAATGACCCATACCCTGGAAAATGGGGAAGACAAATTCTCATCTTCATCCTCTTTATTTTAGTAGGCTCATTTTTTCTTCAACTCACTTGATAATTTAACTCCCCTCTTTTAGATTTATTAATGCACATTTTTATTAATTGCTTCTTTTGTACAAGTTGCTATGTTAGGGTCTTTGAAGAATATAAAAAACTAGAAAACTCCGTCTTTGACCTAAAGGATTTTGCGATCTTAATGTGATTGATTACAAAACTTGAAATGATCATTGACATATGGTAGACTACGTTAAGTCTCAAATGACTGGAAGGGGTGATAAATGCCATGAGAATTTCAGCACGTTTCCTTTTCTTTCATCTTGGTCTTTACAATTAAATAGTGTGAGTCTGAATCTTGAGTTCACCAACACTCCTGTGTGACCTTGGATAAGTCACTTGCCCTTTCTAAACCTCAGTTTTTCACATGAAAAAGGGGAAGAAATAATGCAAGCTTCTCAGGAGTTAACTGAATTAAATAATGTATAAACAGCATTTAACACCATGCCTTGCACATAGGAGTGCTCAATAAAAATGGTTATTATTGTTAGTTACCTCGCAATTTTATTCACTCCTCAGTGCTATGAGTAGGCATATGAGAGAAAGCTCCCGGACACTGCATGGCTAATACAACATTTGTTTTTCAGACTTTTCAATGTCTGCTGCAATGGATCTGAGACAATATTTAAACTCTCAGTATCCCTTGCTTTCCAATCTCTCCATGGTTTAATCACTAAAAATATGGGTGATTAAACAAGTTGACCCAAGGCTTTACCAAATAACGTGACCCAGACTCTGGACAGCTATCGAAAAGGACAGAGTCAGAGGGAAGGGGTGGCATTCCTAATGGAGAAAAGATATTCCATGAAGCCAGCACCACTCCTGCTTTCATGGAGGATGGCGGAAGAGAAGGAACATAGAGGAGTTCCTAAGTCTTATTTTAAACTGTCATCATGTTATATTTCTATTCCTTATTCCTTAATTTAGTAGAAAAATATTTTTTTCTTTTTGTGGTGGAGTCTTGCTCTGTCACCCAGGCTGGAGTGGAATGGCGCAATATCTTGGCTCACTGCAACCTCTGCCTTCCAGGTTCAAACGATTCTCCTGCCTCAGCCTCCTGAGTAGCTGGGACTACAGGCATGTACCACTATGCCCAGCTAATTGTTGTATTTTTAGTAGAGATGGGGTTTCACCATGTTGGGCAGGCTGGTTTTGAACTCCTGACCTCAAGTGATCTGCCCACCTTGGCCTCCCAAAGTGTTGGGAGTACAGGGGTGAGCCACCGCACCCATCTGAAAATCTTTCTATCATAACTCTTGTAAGTACTGATGCCCCAGGAATAGGCCTTGTGAGGACAGAGATTGTGAATGCTAATATACATAGAAGTAACACTCTCCCTTCCCAGGCTTTAAAACGTCTCTGAAACTCACCACCACTGTCTTGTTCAGTGCAGGCTTGGTGACTAACAGCTTCATGGGAAGATTTCCTTTTACCTTTGAAAAGCGCTCTCCCAGTGGCTTTGGGAAATAGTTGATTCCTCTCTCGCAGGCCAGCGGTTCCCTGTTTCCCACAGGAAGCCCACAGCAGCAGGTGGGAAGCCGGGAAGCCAGGGAGCTTTTGAAAGCTGATTCTGTTTGTGCTTTACCTATGGCTCCCTTTGAAGGTACTCTGGAAAAAGAGAGCTCATAGCTGAGGTTCTAACAACTCTGCAGTTAGTTTTAAAATGTTTCAGCCTATAAAATTGTTTCCAGGCCACAGGGCTTTTCCCAGCTCTTTCCAAACTGTGAGCTCAAAGCAAGGACAGCAAAGGACAGAGCTCGGACAATGCTCCCAGTCCATTTCTGGGAAAGTGCTGTCTCCTCTTAGGCAGAACAACAGTTTACTCGGGACCTGTACTAATCTTTAGGGCTAGTTTATTAGCATGTACCCTAAGGTCTTTCACCTGACAGCCAGAAGGCATTTAGTATCATTATGGCATCTCCCATTTAGATGTATAATATGACAACCAATGGAATAAAGAAAAAAATATAACCAAATGAACTTCTAGCCAGCCAGAAATATGGGGATCCAAGGACCAGACCAAAAGATGTTTATATATCATTAAACTGGTGACCCAGTATCAAACCACACCATCCAAGGAGGGTGAGTGTATGTGTGTGTGCCCATACAGAATTATATAAATTTCAGGTGAATAACACAATTATATTACATTGTATTTTGGGGGGCTCCAAGGTATTAAATTGTTTAATGCTGATGTGTAAATCATCTCACAACTTTTGTAACCTTGATTTGACAATCTTCATACACACAGACATACACACACACATATAGTACGCTTGCAGCCTAGAAACTGAGAGTGACCTAGGACTGCTTTTTGTTTAAGAGGCCTGGTTATGCAGCAAAAAATGCAGCAAGTCTTAATTATGCTGACTATAAACTAAGAATACAGGGTATCCAGTATGGCAAGTACAAGGGTATTTATGGAAACGAGAAGGCAAATTAATCAAAATGGCAACTGTTTTGGAAATCTAGACGGAATGCTGTCATAAATATAGATGTTTGGAAAGTGAAACTCACTGTAACACCATAGAGAGTTCTCTTCAGTCCCCGGTCATTTTAATCTCTTAAAAATTGTGTCATGTTGCATTCATCCATTTCTCATTTCACAGCGCCTACTATGCACCAGACACAGTGAATGTAATAGCAACTTGTGCATTGTTTGGTTCTATTAAACATTAATGATTATTAAGAGTTTAGTACAGACCACATCCAACAACAGCTATGGTACGGAGTTCTGAAAATCTCAGAGATGAGACCTAGTCATAACTTGAAATCTATGGAGTGTCAATATTCCTATGTGAACCTAACCAAACATAAACAGGGAGGGCTGCATCCCTGAGCTGAGGACTGCAGTGTTTGCTCCTTAAGTGCACAGGGCTCAGTGTTTGGCTCTGCGAGGTGTTTTGGAAATATTTGAATTGGCCTGAATTCTCACCTATGAGGCAAGACTGTGCACTCTTGATGTGGACTGTTTGCTGTGGTTGCAGTTGCCGACCCTGCTCTTCTCACTTTAAAGGATAGCCTTGGAGAGACTGTTCTCCCCTTCTGTGTGTGCCAAAGAAAAGGGACACCTTCAGCAGCACGGGTGTGTGTGTCTGGGGTGAGGGGAGGATGAAGTGGGGAAGTGACGCTACTTCTCTAATTGAGATTCCAGGGAGGAGATAAAATGCCCTCTAAGTAAGCAAGAAATTAGCCATTAGTTCTGCAAAGATGCATTTCACCAAAGGAGGAACTTCTCTTTGTTCAGGGGAAATACTTTTTTTTAAAAAAGGGTCTGATTCCCCGTGTTATCCAAGTCAGTTCCTAATTATGACTAAGAGTGGTGTAGACCTCTGTGAATCCCCTGACGTGGTCAGTGAACTGAAACCCAATGTGTAAGAAGATCTGAGATCAGAAGTACAGCTTGTTAAGTCAACGTAAGATTACATGTTCTAGAAAAGGGCACCTTGGGTCTGTGGATAAGAAATATTAATTACGTACCTGAAGAACCAAAAGGAGAAGAATAGGGGACTGGTTGATTTATCCCATTACAGATGCAGTGCCCATCTTCATTTCTTTTCTTATTTGGTCTGCCCTGCCCTCCATGGGGTTATTCACTGAAGAGTGAACTGTGACATGCACTGGAGCCTCATGAAAACTAGAGATAGAAAACCGAATCCTAAATTATTCACTGTGAAGAAAACACCTTTCTGAGTGTTTTCTTCAAAGGCTTCTCAGGAGATGCAGAGAGCTGTGGTTTTGAGCGTCTGTGTTGGAGCCATTCCCTCTCTCCCTTCCGCTCTCCAGCCTCCAAGTTTCTATGGTGATATTTCTTCTTCACAGTGATTAATAATAATAATAATGGCAATATTAACAGAAGCAGCAAACAGTAATGACTCAGGGCTAAAGAAGCCGTCATACTAAATAACTTTAAACCTACAGAACAACCTCAGCTTTGCCTCCTGAGATGCTATCTTGTAGCAGGACATTTTTTTTCTTTTTTAATTTTGCATGGTGTAGAGTTACTAATTATGTAACTTGAGACTTAGACATGTATCCAGTCTCCATTATCATCCTACAGAGAAACAGAACACTGAATTCTAGTGCCAAATGAGTGCAATATCAGTTCTTCAAAGAAAAGCATAATCTCTTGGATGGGGGAAGCAACAGTGAAAATCATGGTTTACATGAGCCATTTGATCACTGTCTAAGTTAAAATGGGTCATTCTTTACCCTTGCTGAGTTCACTTAGGAAAAAGAAAATGTGTCTTCTCCTGGTTTTGTTATTGCTGTGATGTTCCTTTCTTTGTCATGCTAATGGATTCCTGTGTGTGTGTGTGTGTGTGTGTGTATGTCTGTATTCACTCATTTGCACTTTGTGTCTGTAGCACGCTTCTCTAATCTGTGTCTACCTCACGGTCCTTAGGGCCAAGGCTATCACCTGTAGCTCTATAGACAGTACCCTGTACAACCCCACTGCATAGGGGAATGAATCCTTGAATGAAAATCGGTACCACTGTGAAGTTTAATATGGCCCCTAATATATAAGGGAAAAAAAGCCATCTTCTTTCTCTTGTGCAAGGAAATAAATAGGTTAGGTTAAGCAAGAACAAAGTTCTTAGATAAGATGGAAGGAGTCTATTGAAAAAGTGGCAATGCTTTTACCGTTGGTGCTCAGTGGGATTTTAACAAAGAATCAAAGGTAGTGCTACCTGGCCTTGGGTAGATGAGGTAGCTTTATAGCCCTGAGCTCAGGCCTGGGAGTTTCCAAAGACCTCAAGGCAGCTGTGGAGTCCTGGGTCACCCTAGCTCTACTTTTCTCTTTGGTTGGAAACCCTTTGGTTCTGGCAATGCCACCACCACCTCTCGGAGTGAGTGTGGCCAGGGGAACCAAAGAAACTCACCTTCTTCATTTGCTTTGCATTTTCTGCATTTATGGTTTTCCCAGACTTTTAATATATTGAATCATGCAACGTTACACATTGTGCTAAAACTTTTAGGTAGCATCAGAGGTTCTAATTTGATTCTGCTTTAATTTTCTGGGGGGTTGTACCCAGATATGGGCATTTTTAGAAAGCTCTCTGTTGAGCTTACCATATCCTGAGAGTTGAGAAATGCTAGAATGAAGTCCGTAAGTGAGCTAGGGTTTAAATCCAGACACTCCGGGGCTGGGGCTCTTCTTCACCATCTACCTGCCTATTTTGCATTCTTGCCCATTCTGTATTACCAGTGCACTCCTCCCAGCCCTTTATTCATCCCAATTTTTTACAAAACTCCATTGGACATCTTTCAGTATGGCCATTCTTAAAGCTGGAGACTCCTCTTGGCAACTAGAAAAATATGTATGGGAAGGGGCAGATTGTTTGACTGGGCTGTCTTCATACGACCTAGTGCTCCTTCTTTGGGACAGAAAAGCCAGTCTGCCCTCTCCCCAGGACCTCCATTTTAGTGGGTGCCATCAAGCCAATCTGTGCCTTTGAGAGTATTGTGAGGTTTGTAGCTAGATTTGGATGATTCAAACGTTATCTGAATGCAATCCGAATGCCTTTATTGAATGCTAGATTCCAACTATGCATCAAAGCTGGCAGAGGAACGGTTGGCAGCTTGTCGCTCAATCTGGACTTACAGGAAACATGATCAGAGAATGCGGTTTTGCTGGTGAGATGAGCAACAGCAGAAATTGCACTAAGTGAAGCAAGTTGAAGGCTGGGGATTAGTAGGTCTGTGTCTTTTGAATAGACTGCTGTAGTTAAATAACTGAGAAGTATACACTAGGTTATGTATCGAGATTCATGGATGAGAAATCCTGCTATGGTTTGAATGACCCCTCCAAAACTCATGTTGAAACTTAATTTCCAATGTGGCAGTATTGAGGGATGGGTCCTTTAAGAGGTGTTTGGGTTCTAAGAGCTCTGCCCTCATGAATGGATTAATCCACTCATAGATTCTTAGATTAATGGGTTAAAGGATTAATGAGTTATCACAGGTGTGGAACTGCTGGCGTTGTAAGAGGAAGCAAAACGTGAGCTGGCATGCTCAGCACCCCCGCTGTGTGGTTCACTGTGCTGCCTGGGGATGCTGCAGAGAGGCCCCACCAGCAAGTCCCCATCTCACCAGATGTGTCCCTGGGACCTTGGACTTCTCAGCCTTCATTACTGTAAGAAATAAATTCCTTTTCTTTCCAAACTACCCAGTTTCAGGCATTCTGTTACATGCGACGGAACATGGACTAAGACAGATCCCAACAGATTAGAACACGTATGATCAGTGCAGGGAGGCTCCAGAGGCCTTTGCTTTAGTCCAGCGCTTTGAATGGCTGGCTGTGGCCTTTCATTGGCTCTGCTCCATCTGTGTGCTCTGTCAGAGATAATGAAATCAGACAGGCCCACAGGGACTGCTTTTCCCTCCTCACAAATTTTTAATAAAACTCTTTGAACGACAGAGCTGGGCATCTCTGAAGCCTGAAATTAAAGCGATAAGATAGAAGATTACTCACTTGTCAGTCTGCACCAAACTCTGCATCACCAATACAAATCCCAGGGGAATTTCAAAAAAATCTGCTGACAGTTTGAGCCTCTCCATCTGGAGTCTTTTCTTTTTTCTTTTCATAGGAAGAAAACACAGCACTAAGGAAGAGAAAAGAGACACTTCATTTTCTGCCACAAACAACATGTGAATCAATCCCTGAAACAGGTTTTCACAAAAAAGTAATTTTTGGAGAGAAATGCCTTTGAATAAGTAAGTGTCCTGGATTCAGACTTCCTGAGACAAAATGTAATCACAGCTGCTTAGTCAACACCACCCATCCACGTGCCTTTCAGGAGAAATCGCCACCGCAGGTTTCCAGCCTTGCTGGGTTCCCCTGTTCACAGGAACCTTGATGCCCACTGTCTACCTGGTGCTGCTGAACCGGCACACAGCACACCTGGCCTCATGGTCTTGCACCTGGAATACCAGCTCCAACAAACACGTAAGCACCGTCATATAATGTTACGTGGTGCCAAAGTGCTGGTGAAGACAATGAAGCATATCGTGGGGCACTGGATTATGGGAGGACTGAGGATAGGGGAGGGTGAAATACTTTAGAGTTCTTCAGGAAAGGCCTGTCAGTTCCAGGTTATAAATTAAATATGTAGGCTGGCCCTTTTTACGAAGCCAAAATTTTGGCATTAATTCTGCAAATAAAATTACTCAGTTTTCTAAAGAAAATTTACTAGCCCTGGCTGAAATTTAAGAAAGAACTTACAGTTCTCTCTTTTCCCCACCTCCCCTGCCTCAACCGTTTCTTTCCTTCTTTCCTCGCTCCTTTCTATGTACCAGTCTCTTGTCTTGACGACCTCATAGCTGGGGGAAAGCAAATGCACAATGCCTCTATTCCTTTATAAATAATTCTTTGGGAAATATTTGTCAAGTCCTAAACTCTCTTAGAGAGAAGAAAGTAAGAAACCGGTCAGGCAGGCAGTTAAGGTGGGTCCTTAATACAAATTTCTTCAAACAAAGAACAGCCAGAAAATCAAACTGTCGGCCCTAGATAAGAAAGAGCCTGCATCCTTGAAACTCTATGAACCCTGATGAACAAATTCCATCCCTTTTTGGACACATTTCTCTCTCCTTGGTATGCCTTAGTCACTTACTTTTCATTTCACATGTGCCTACCTTTCTGTAATTGGCTGTGGGCTAAGTCTTCATTTACATAGGGTGAGTCATCACTTTAGCCCCTGATTGGTCCCAGGCCAAGGTCCCGGTCCAATCCTTCAGCTCTGCCTCGAATTTGTTCTTTATACTGTGATACCTCTTCGTAAGTGGTGCTTTTTCCAAAATGGCTTGCAGACCAGTCAGCACAGTGCTCCCCTTCCCATTTAGTTAGTAAACTTTCATTCCAACCTCACCCTTTGTGTCCACACTCCTTAATTCTCTGGGTCATGAGGCAAAGAACTCTGGGATACCTCAAACAAGAGACTGCTACATTGTGGTGCATTAGCAAGACTATAACATTAACACGACTCAGAAAATTTGCTACAACTAACCTCTGCTGTTTTATCTTTCTGGATTCCCAGTAATGTAGATTTTATAATGGGTATCTGGAGCTCTGGCCCAGACTTCTATCATGCCTATAGAAAGAACATGGACCCCTGCTGAAAACAAAGAAAGAAAACAACAAACTGCGAATCCGAGTTCTGTACTAATGTCGCAAGATGCTCCACACAGAGACGCTGCATCTAAATAAGGTACCGATGGTATACTGTAGCCATTTGCCTTAGAATACAATTGTAGTCCTTTTGTGTGTGTTATGGCAGGAAAAGCAGTTCAACTCCAGAGGTTTGAGTGAAGTGAATGTAAGAGGGGCTATTGTGAAAGGTGTGGGTAGGGTGAAGGGAGATGGTGAGGCAACCAGAGATTAGCAAGAGCAGAAAGCCATTATCACCTGCAGAGCCGAAAGGCAGGGGAATGATGTTTCCAGAGCCCACGGAGAACTAGAGGCCAGGAGGCAGTGGCCTGAGAGGATGCTGCCTTTTCAGAGCTTAACAGTGAAAGCAGAGGGCAGAGCAGAGGAAAATACCCGTATCTGTCTTTCCTCCCACTCTCTAGTCTCAGTTCCAACCAGGAGCCTAGACACTGTGTAGGAGTCAGCCGCCTCCACCGTACAGAGCAGGACAGAAAAAGGCATCTGAGGAGGGCAAACGCAAATCCAGACCCAGCAAGCACAGGGCCCACTCACCTGCTCATTAGATGCTTTGTCTCTGCGCGTATCCATGAGTGCTTCTTCAACCATCGATCCTTCTTTTCTTCCTTCTGTTGTAATAGCCAAATATCAAGCAACTTCACACTTGGTAAATGGTCTCCCTGATCAAAGTGCTGAGGTGACCTAATTAAATCAATGGCTTTTAATTTCATCTGTTTCAGCAATTGGCTTGTGAAGGCCTCATCTGACCACGTGTCCTGACTATGGTCCCTTCCCTCCCCAAGAGCCTCTTTTGTACTTTAAAAGATAATTTCAAAAGAGTTTAATTATTTTCTAAGTAAACGCAAAAGAACTTCCTCTTCTATTCCATTTTTAGGGCCTGTCTATAATTTTCTTATTCCCTCTAGTAGTTTCTTTCTTTCATAAAGAAATAGAGGTCTTGAAAGCCATCATAAGGTCATTTTCCTGTAGTGGAGTCTGTAAAGATGAAAGCACAGCTGTCTGGGGCCCCTCACAGTCTTGTTCTTACTGAGGCTTTCCCAATGACGGCACTTTCTGGCTCTGGGTACAATTATTTCACGAGTTACATTGCAAGCCATCGCAGTTCCTTTCTTAGCTGAAATAGTTTCCTTGGCCTTTACTAAGAGTTTCTCTTTTTTCCCCCCATGAAGAAAGAACAGCTCTTGAGAACTTTGCCAAATGCACACATTCACACAAACCCACCCATTAAATCTGTGTTTAAAACACATAATGGTTCCGCTGTTGTTGTGAAAAATGGTTATTGTCTACATCTTCACCCACTTTTGAAGACACTGATCTCTCTGCTCTTTCCTGGAGGAATTCTTTCCTTTGTTGTGCTCTGAGTGTGAACAGTGAGAAACAACCTTTAAACTGATATTGATCCCCTGGCTTTACCAACTCAAAGCCCTACAAAGGGCATGTCAGCTTGTCTTGGAGCTGAATAGCATTACTAATTAAACTCAAGATTTATGCTTCCGTTCATCAGAAAGTACTTCATAAACACCTCTACCTAACCCTCTCTGTAGCCTGAGACTAAGGAGGGCATGCATGAAAGAAATCTCATGAATATTAAGTGACGCTTTATTGAGACCCTCGAGGCCTTGCCAATGGCGTGGGAAGCATGTCATTCTCCATTTGTAGCTCTTAAAAGTTTAGGTGGTCAACCCTGCAGAGAAAAATCTCTACCCACAAAAATATATCTCGGCCCATTCCAAATTAAACATTGTCAGCCCCCTCTCTCTTCACTCCCAAGTCACCAGAAGTTAAGTTAGACTCGGGCAGGAAAGAATTCAGTGTAGATGTTTTCACCTAAGTGCTAACGACCTGTGGTATCAGTAGCTATAAAAACACCATCAAGATATTAGCCAAAATCATAGGGATGAAAGCTCACTCACTGCACCGCTGCTGAAATCGTTATATTCTTCATGTACTGTTTTACTGACAGTTGATTCCCAGGCCTGATGTCTGAAATAGGACGTTTACTTGTCTTTACCAGTTTAGTTTCCTAGGCCTGGAATATAGTACCAAGATCAGGGTAACAGGTCTTCTGCATCAGGGGTTCCCAATCCCAGGGCCGCAGACTAATAACAGTCCCTGGCCTGCCAGGAACCAGGCCACCCAACAGGTGGTGAGCAGTGGGCAAGTGAGCATTACCACCTGAGCTCCACCTCTTGTCAGATCAGCAGGGACATTCAATTCTCAGGAGCGCAAACCCTACTGTGAACTGCACATGCAAGGGGTCTAGGGTTGTGTGTTCCTTATGAGAATCTAATGCTCAGTATGATCTGAAGTAGAACAGTTCCATCCCTAAACCATCCCTCCCACTACCCCTCTTTCACCCTCACTTTCCCCCTCCTCCCTATCACCCTCCCAATCCATGGAAAAATTGTCTTCCATGACACCAGTCCCTGGTGCCAAAAAGTTTGGTGACTGCTGTTCTGTATAACCTGGAGGGTCAGTTCATCTATCTAGGTTGGCTGCGGGAGCTGTTTATTTTCCTGCATATAATCAGAGAGGAGGACACTCACTAGCTCTTGACCCAGAGAGAGAAGAAAGGAGAATGTCTACCTGGGATTCTGTGATGCAGGTTAACTTCCAAAATGACTCAGTTCCTCATGATGCAGAATCTTCAAACTTTAAGAGGCTAAACTTGCAATAGCCTCTTGAGTGTCCCCCTTGCGGGCTTAGGCAACAACAAAGGTGAAGAAGAAAACCATGTGTGTGTTGTGGGGGAGGGGGCGAGGGGGGAAGATAGGCAGGTGCACCGCAGGTATCTGGGTATCTGCACTGTCATCGATTTGATGATAAAGCTGTGGTTATTAATAATTAGAGCACAATTTAGAGATTGTTGACATTAAACCTGGAATTCAGATGATGTTCCTTCTCTGCTAAGATCTCTTCCATGCCTTCCCACTGAAATTAGAATTAAAATGTCAACTTTTTTGGTGGCCTTTTCTGGTCCCTCCCTACTGACCAGCCTTACGTCTCTCCTCTTTCCCCTCATTTTGCCAAAGACTCAAGCCATGCACTGATGTCGCTTCTGTTTCTCATCCTAAACTGGTTCTGTCTTAAAGTGTACTATTCTTAGAGAGGTCTTTCTCTTCAGACTGTACTTTCTAAAATAGTGCCCCCGTTGTAGGTATTATCTTACTCATCATATCACTCTATTTATTCCCTTCAAAGTAATGATAAAAGTCAGTATTTATTTTTACTTTTTGTTTCCTCCACTAAGACCTCCAATGAGTAGGAACCTTTTGGTCATTAAATTATCTCTAGCAGCTAACAATAGAGAATAACATGGAGCAGAACTCCTAACTGTTGAATGAAGTAAATAAATCTTATTTGTTAATAATTTCTAATATAAACCATTTGCAAATATGAACATGCTAGGTTCATGGTCCACATTTTTTTTTTTTTTTTTGAGACAGAGTCTCACCATGTCACCAGGAGCCAGGCTGGAGTGCAGCGGTGTGATCTCAGCTCACTGCAACCTCCGCCTCCTGGGTTCAGGCAGTTCTCCTGCCTCAGCCTCCCGAGTAGCTGGAACTACAGGGGTACAGCACCACGCCCAGCTAATTTTTGTATTTTTAGTAGAGATGGGGTTTCACCATGTTGGCCAGGATGGTCTCGATCTCTTGACCTCGTGAACCGCCCGTCATGGTCCACATTTTTTAAAGGACCTTGGTACTCCTGACATGCGAAGCTCCAAAGCAGTACCAACCTTTTCTATAGATACCTTCCCCAACCCTGTGTGGGGTAGGGCAGGCTGGCTAAAGTTGGGTTGTAGCTTTGAGGTTATGATTTAGTGATGTTGACTGTAACCAATGAAAGAACTTGAAAGAAGCATCCCTTAACCTCCTTTTAAATTTTTCATTTGTGCTACAAACAGGGGTATTGAAAGAAGTTCTGACAAAGCTTATCTATGCTTTATTGAAAATAAATTAGTCTTTTTTCTTTTTTTTTTTTAAGAGATGAGACAGGGTCTCACATGGTCACCCAGGCTGGAGTGCAATAGTACAATCATAGATCACTGCAAACTTGAACTCCTGGATGCAAGGCATCCTCCTGCCTAGGCCTCCCAAAGTGCTAGGATTATATGCATGAGCGACCACACCCAGCCTGAAGTAATGCTTTTAACTTCCTCTTGGTGTTCCTTTTCTGCCAATTGCATGCCATTTATTCCTTCTGTAATAGCGTCTATTAGATAGTACAAGACAATATCTTATCTATTATTTTCTATGCTGTTCTTCCTTCCTCAAATTTCCTAATAAATACTTTCTGTAGTTGCTAGGGGCTACCACATTGATACAAGAAGAATCAGGATTGCTGTATCTAAAAGCATAAGGGAAATTAATGGTTAATTACAGTTTTGTTTATTTACTTGTAGGGATCATTTGGATTAAAAGTAAAGGCTCTGAGAGGAACTGAGTGTCCCACTTGTGGGTTTATGCAACAACAAAGGTGAAGAAGAAAACCGTGTGTGTGTTGTGGGGGAAGGGGTGAGGGGGGAAGTAGGGTAGAAGATCTTGCCCACTTTACCTCTTGGAACACAAAAAGACTTAGGTGGGAGGTGACCTTGAAGGGTCAGATCTGGGTTACCAGGAGGGGAGAAAAGAATGCAGAGGTGACAGAGCATGGCCAGTGGCCAAGAGTCACATGGAAGCCAAGCCAAAGCTGCAGGTGGCCATCTTTCTTTTTTCATTACCCAAGCAAAGAGCCTTTGAGGCAGGTCTCACTTGTGCCAGGAGGGAACCTTTCTTCCACAGCTGCCTGGGGTTTAGTCCTCAGCAGAACACCTGTTTGCAGCCTGAGACTCTGCTGAACTCCCATCTACCCTGTTCCGCTCGAAAACCACCCTGGTTTTTGAGTGGGACAAAAGGTGGGGTCCTTGACCCCAGTGCCCCACCCCCTGCCCCCCACCCGCCGAGAGAGCCAGTAATGAGTGAACAGACATAAACCTGGGCTGGACAGCAGAGAAATTCACTGCATGTGCCCAACCATTTTTTATTAGGAGGAGGATGATATCTAGCAGTTTAGGTCAAGCTTTTTGTTGCAAATAAGCCCAACCACTGTCACTTCTAATTTGGAATTACCTCTAATGTGCTTCTTGGAATTCTGGCCTTGATAAAAATGCAGAAAACCGTTTTTCTAACATAGGACTTCAGAAGGCAAATAATCACAGCCTTGTCGGCCTGCAGTGAGGAGCGGGACGGGACCCGCCTTCAAGAGTGCCCACATCTGAATCCTTGAGTGAATAAATACTTGATGCTCTTTACCAAGAGTCCTTATCCTTTCCATCTCTCATTCATATAACCCCTCTACCAAATTATGGACACCCATGAAACACTGAGAAGCAGCAGCAAAAATCTGTGCTCTGAGCATCAACATCTTGAAACTTCATTTTATTGTACATCACTCTGTCTCAGAAAGGAACTCGCCAGTTCTAACAGCCCTCTTATTGGGAAGCTGGCACAGAGATTTCTCTTTTTTCCAGAGGAAGGAAGAGGATTTTAGTATTTCACAGTAACACTTGAGCAAGTTATTAGAGGCATTCATTGCCTAACTGCTGGCTGGTGCTTCCTTATTATTTCTTCCAGAACCTTTGGCCTCTGATCAGCACTTTGAAATATAGACTGGTCCTGAAACCGCCTTTGCAAAAATTATAACTGAGACAATGATTACAGTGACGAAGATCTGACCTAACCGACTCCGTCTGGCTTCTAACCTCCAAGCTGTCCTTGTTCGTTCCTGGGCGTAGGCTGAACTAACTTTGGGAGCAGCTTAGTTTATAGTTTAGTGTTGAAACAAAGACAATTACAACCCTTTCTCAAAACAAACCCCCTTCCTGCTTGGGGACTAGACTGCCTTTGCAGGACTAACAAACAAATTAGCTACAAGATTAGAAATTATGGTTTAGGAGTCATGCAGCTGGAGGCTACAGGATTCTAAACTTCCCAAATTGCTCCTCAGGATAACATCACAATTGTAAAACCAAACATCAGTGCTTGAGATATTTTGCATACCCTGCACTGGATTGATAAGCTGGCACAACCCAGATCTATAAACTGGCTCATCTGGGCTTATGGACTCCACCCAGGAACTGACTCAGAGCAAGAGGACAGCTTCGACTCCCTCTGATTTCATCTCTGACCTGACCAATCAGCACTCCCCACTTTCTGACACCCCACCTACCAAATTATCCTGTTCTGAGGAATAATAAAACTTCTAGCTCCCATACAGCTGGCCCTGCATGAGTTAAAGTCTTTCTCTATTGCAATTCCCCCATCTTGATAAATCAGCTCTGTCTAGGCAGCGGGCAAGGATACCCCGCTGGGCGGTTATAGTCCCTGTCTTTGGGGTGGTGGGATCTCATAAATACAGGGAAGCATATTGAGTGGCCCATGGAACCCATTCTGTGCTTTCTACTGGGTCTGCTGTAAAGTTTGCAGGGACACCTGTTTTCCTCTTTGTCCTGAGCAGCAGCTGCTCCCACAGAACAGATACAGTCTCTAGGGAAGGGGTGGCACACACTGCTCAGTCCCCTTGTTTCTACTGCCTTTACCACCCTCCTGAGAATGTTTCCTTTCCTGTCTTTATTTTTCTTCACCTGTTTCACGTCAAGGACCCATGGGGTTTAGGCAGTTCCTTTTGCCCTGCTTCCTCCGTCTAATGCTTACTATCCATAAGCATTTGTATTTGGAAAGCAGACTGCATCCCGGTTTCCAGATCATGTCGATTTTATGCATTATTTTTAACAAGAGAATCTGCAGCTCCCAGTGGTCAATCTCTTCCATCCTGTGTTCCACGAAAGGGTTAACCTTAGGAAGCCTATAAAGGCAGCACTGCTTCCCTTCTGTGCTCTCGGGCTGATAGGCTGCAGGGCTGACCATATTAGGAGTGTGTGAAGATTCAGCTCTGGGTATACACAGCGGGAGCTCTCCTGTCAGTCTGAAAGGCAGGAGCTATATTTAGTAACAGGCACTTGGGAATAGCAGCTTAAACGTGGAAGTGGGTTGCTGGAATGCAGATGTGTAGTGAATTTCTACTCCAATCCCCATGGAAGTTTTAAGCTGAAGCCTTAGAAGAGATCTGGGCTCTTCTTCCCCCCACTTTCTCCAAATTGTCTGGATGGCATCCTTTACAAGCCTAGAAAGCACAATGCAGTTCCTCTCGGCTCTGCTGCTTTTTTAACATGGAGGAAGAGAATTGTGATTGTTGAATGAATCATCACTCAAAATGTTGTGAACGGTGATTTTTCTCCCCTAACCCTTTACCTCCTTTCCCGTGTCTGGTTAACTAACCACTAATATGATGAATTGAATCATTTTATTGCCCTGTGATTTCTCCCCTTAGCAAATAAAAATAATCATCTCCCTTTTGTTCTGCAGGAAATACATTTTTGGTAACAGAAGTATTTTATTTTAGGTTATAGAGGGCCTTAGGTCTATGTATGTCTTCTTTATAGAATGTGATTATATAATCAGAACATAATTATTATGTATGAAGTTATTTCTTACAAGTCCATGCAAATGTATACAAAATTCTATGAGACTAAAAAGAAAAAATACTCTTATAAAGTTGTTAATGCATTCGATGGTGTGGAAGCAAATGCCTGTTTAATTCACTCATAGCAGCTCTATCTTAAGGGTAATTTGTTTATCTAGAAATGATCAGTTCCCGGGTAGCTTTTGGGCTTTCTTTTATTTTTTCTTTCCCTCCCTCCCTCCCTCCTTTCCTCCCTCCTTTCCTTTTGTCTCTGTCTCTTGCTCTCCCTCTCTCTCTGTCATGGGTAAATTTGCCATTTCAATTGACTGAGACTTTAGTTTGAATGAATTAAATGAATAGGCTAAGGTCATTTCTAACTTTGAGGCTTGGGAAACATGTAAACGTTTAGAATATGGAGTTCTCCTTATTTCCACATATTTATATCTGCTGTTAATCTACTTAATTTCCTCAGATTATCTGGTAGTGGGATAGAGACTTCTAGTCAAAATATCACATAGGCCTAAAGCTCTGGCTGGGAAGACCATTTGACTAAAAAGCTGAAGCCCTTGTTTTCTTCACCACCATCTACTACAGCCAGAACGCTTTCACTTTTGAGCTCCAGCTAGGAAGATGTGAATGGATTATTTAGATGGCTCTGGTTAAAAGTAACAAAGTGTAGCCTAATCTAATGCATGTAATTGTCTGGGGATCCTTGTTGGAAAAGAATCTTAAGAAATTTAGCTGGGTCAGCACACTCTCTTGTGGGCAGTGACAGGATTCAGCAGAAGTGCTCACAGCAAATGTAAGATGTGCATTGTGGCCACAGATGGGAAACAGGGTTAACCTTGGCACTCAGTACAGACCCAGAGGGAGATGGAAAAGCTGGGGGTGGGGCAGATATTGGAGATGGAGTAGATTCAATGGAGGAGGGAAGAAAAGACAACGGGGAAGGCTAAGGAATACAGATAGCCAGGGAGAGGAAGCCCAGGAAAAGCTGGAGTCAGGAGGACACCCCGCCAGAGATGATGGTGTCTGCAGAGGCAGGAAGGTAGAATATGGCATTAGGGAACTTCGGAAAGTAGTGTTGAGAGATCCAGGCCGGCAGTGAAGATGGCGAGGTTGGCTAACCAGGTGCTAGTTTGCACCATCATCTTGGGGTGGTAGTTTGAATGCGGGGGGAGGGAAAAAGGGAATGCAAGGCAGAGATGCATTCATTGAGGAACAAAAGTACTGAAGACTTCAAGACAAAGATTCAGAGATAAATCAGTAAGAATCTAGCTTCCAGAGAATTACAATTCACAACAAGTGATCATGATAACGAGTGTGGATTGCCCATTACATGCTGAGCACTGCAAACACCGAGAGGGCACGTTGCATGTGCTGTCTCCACTAATTTGTCCAGCAAGCTTATGAAATCCATTCTGTTATGTTCATTATTAAACATAAGAGGAAACTGAGGTGCAAAGTGGTACCCGACTCATTAGTGGTAGACTTGGGATTTAAGCTCACCTCACCGACTAGAACCCCAAAACTTAATTGCTTCACTATACTAACTGCCAAACTGCTACAGATCTTAAAATCAATGTGGGGTTTTATTTTAGGAAAAAGGTAGAAGCTCTCTTTCTAGAGTTGTTTTTCTCACAGCAAATTGGATCTGATGCTGTTAGTTATCAAACATAAGTGCTCATTATATGCAAGGCATTGTGCTAAGTGCTGGCCTGCAGAGGTAAATTTGACAAAGTCTCTGAAGAAACATTGTGTAGACAAATACATTAATCACATCATGATGTGATAAGTGCTTGGAGAGCCAGATACTAAGTGCTGATGGGAAAACTGAGGAGGAACGGAATCAGAGAAGGCTTGAAGAGAGAACATTTGAGGAGCCTGGAGGGAACAATAACTGCTCCCCCAGTGGGCAAGGCCGCGAAGGATGTCATAGGTGGAGAGGGGGGACTGTTGAAGGTAAAAGGCATCGGGGACCTACATGCAGCTTGGTGTAATTGGAGTGGTGGGAAATGAATCTGGGAAAGTAGGTTGAAGCCATGGTATATAAAAAGCTTATATGTCAGAGTAAGGAGATTAGAATCCACTGAGTTCTGAACAAGAGCTCCTAAAATCTTCTTGTCCTAAGGTCTGGACTGACCTCAGAGCTAATGGGATGATTCTGCAGGCCAGTCCAAGAAATGATAGTTGATGTCTTGGGATCTTTTCTTTCCGCAAGCTAACCGACCCTAATAATATCCAGGTAAATAGGGTCCAGGCCAAAGAATTTGTCCTGCGTGTCATAACTGTCTTCTGGAATAAATAAGTCATCCTCCTTTACCCTGTAACACTCTTAGCTCATTAGTCTGAGCTTCTGATGAAAACTTGTCTCAGTATTAAGATTTTCAATTTCTCTCTTAACCTGTAAGAAGCTGATTAAATTAAGCACTATTGACATCCAGGCTCTTAAAATAGAAACTCACTCAAAGGGATCGGCAATCTGAATAACACATAGTGTCACTCTCTGGTTCTCCTTTCCGCCACCACCCTCCCTGGGTTCTAAAGATAGGATATTTTTAATGGATGAAGCCCTGAAGGCTTGTAGATTTCCCTGGTGAACTCAACTCTCCACCTGCTCAGTTGCTACTTGTTGAAGAAAATCACAGAACCAGACGGATTAATTTTAAGTTGATGCTTTAACCTTAAATTTTGGATAATAAACCTCAAACGAACACTTGACAACGGCCATGAATTCTACTGTGCTTCCATAGTAAGTATACTTACCTATTCTTCCAGATACTTATTCCATACCATCTACTCTCTTTTCCAACTTCCCACATCCTCCCTCTTCTTCTCAATGAATTATTTTGTCTTATTAAGAAAATAGGGTCCAGCAATCCCAGTCTGAAAATAACATCAGTCCACTGCAGCATTATCCACACTAGCTAAGATATGGAACCCACCTAAATGTCCATCAATTGATGACTGGCTAAGGAAAATGTGATGCATATACATAATGTAATATGATTCAGCCTTTAAAAAGAAGGAAATTTGGTCATTTGGGACAACATGGCTAAACCTGGAGGACATTATGTTAACTGAAATAAGACAAGCACAGACAGACAAATACTGCCTGATCTCACTTAGATGTGAAGTGTAAAAGAGTTTAACTCATAGAAGCAGAGAGTAGAATGGTGATTACTGGGTGGTGGGGCACGGAGGACTGCTGGGGGAAATACTGGTCAAAGGACAGAAAAATTTAGGATAAATAATTTCAAGAGATCTGTTGTACAATATGGTGACTACAGTTAATAACCGTGTGTTGAATTCTTGAAAATTGCTAACAGAATAGATTTCAAGTGTTCTCATCATAAATATGTGAGGTACTGCATATATTAGCTTGACTCAGACATTTCATGATGTAAACATATTTCAAAACAACACGTACACAGTAAATACATGTAATTTTTAAATTTGTCAGTGAAAAACAAATTTTAAAAAAGAAAGAAAATAAAAGCTCCCAGCCAGGTGTGGTGGCTCATGCCTGTAATCCCAGCACTTTGGGAGGCCAAGGTGGGCGTTATCACTTGAGATCAGGAGTTTGCGACCAGCCTGGCCAACATGGCGAAATCTTGTCTCTACTAAAAACAAAAAAAAAAAGCCAGCCAAGGTGGTGCGCACCTACTCGGGAGGCTGAGGCAGGAGAATCATCACTTGCACCGGGGCGGCAGAGGCTGCAGTGAGCCAAGATGACACCACTGAATTGCAGCCTGGGCAACAAGAACAAAATTCTGTCTCAAAAACGGCAACAAAAAACTCTCAGAGCAGACAGACTGATTTTCCTGCCAATCTTCCCTGTAAGTCTACTCTCCGTATGCACATCAGAGGCCAGTTCCTGTATGTGTGCTCTGTGTTCTATAGCCTGTCTCCTTCTGAGGGACTTCATCCCTTCCATGAGCCTCTCACTTCTGTGTCATCAATTTCTACCTTTTTACTGTATCAGTCTATCAGCGTACAAACAGGCTCCAGGGTCTTCCACCTTTAAGAAAAATACCTTACATTCCCCAGTCCCACATTTCCTTCCAAATGTGTCATTTCTTAGCTGTGATTTATAGTGACTTATGGAACCAGTGTCTAAATCTGGGCTGTCTACTTCCTCACCTCCTATTTCCTCTTCAAGTCATCCCACTTTGACTTCTTTCACTACGACTGTACTGAAAACTGTTCTCAGACCTATTTGGCACCTGCATAGGTACAGCTCAAGGGGTTTGGAGAAAAACACACATGTCGATTGACTTCACTTGAAATTTGTAATCATCAACTACTAGCAGGTCCTTAATGCTGCCCAGGACTTAGACTCCATTCCTCTCATTTATTCACCCTCGAAGCCTCCTGAGTATTTCCAAGTTTCTCTTTCCCCCTTGGAACTTCAGCACCTTCCCATTCTTACTCTAGCTGATGACCTCGCTTCCTATTTTACTTTCTCTTTTTACAGAAGACTGAAATAATCTAGGAGACATCCACAGACGCACACAGCCGAATAGACTCATTACTTGAGTCTGTCCAATGTTCTGTCCTGTTAACTCAGGTATCCATGGGCCTGGCTAAGGTCAGCTGCTTTATTTACGTTCTAGATCCCATCTTCTCTTGCCTAGTCGCTCACATGGCCCTGGCAATTCTGCCCTTTCATGTGTTATCATCAACGTTTCCCCCTCTGTGTGATGATTCCCAGCAGCCTTCAACTATGCATCACTTCTTCCATTAAAGATGACAACAACAAAAACTTCTCTTGAATTGCTCGAACCAGGGAGGCAGAGGTTGCAGTGAGCCGAGATCGCGCCACTGCACTCCAGCCTGGACTACAGAGCGAAACTCTGTCTCAAAACAACAACAAACACAAAAAACAAACAAAAAAACCCCCAAAAAACTTATCTTGGCCTCATTTCTCCTCCAGTTGCCACTCCATTTCTCTTCTTCCTTTACACTGAACTGCTTTGAAAGAGGAGTGTATACGCCATGTCTCCAGGTTTTGCTCTTCTCATTGTCTCTTCAATTTATTCCAATCAGGCTTTCTTCCCACTACTCCAAAACTAGTTTTTATGAGGTCAACGACTGGCCTCTTAAGTTGTTCCATCCAAATAGTGTTCTTACTTGACATTACCTGCGTATCTATTTTATCATGCTCTTCTCCCTGAAACACTTGCTTCACCTGCCGAGCAAAACCTCACGCTTGCCTAGCTTTCCATCTGCCTCTCTGGGAGCTCCTGCGGGACTCCCTTTCTGGTTCTTCTTTATTGCCCCAACCTTAGATACTGGAGAAGTCCTGGGGTGAGCACAGGAAACTTGTCCCTTTGCATTTCACACTTGCTGTCTTGGTGGCCTCATCCAGCCTCACGGCTCTAAATTGCATATTATGTGCTCTGATTACTTCCAATTTCGTATCATATTCTGGACCTCTTTCCTGAACTCCAGATTCATGTATGTGTCCAAATGCCTATTTAGCTTATCCACAGGGACATCTAGTAAGTATTTCAAACTTAGTAAGTCCAAAATGGATCTCTTTATTTTCTCCCCTAAAACCTGCTTCTCCTGCAATCTTCCTTGTCTCAAGAAATGACCCCATTTTTTGAGTTTCTCAGACAAAAACTCTTGAAGTCATTCTTTTTTCTCTCTCATGCCCTCCACCCAATTCATTGGCAAGTGCTGTTGGCTCTACCTTCAAAGTATTTCCAGAGTTCAACCACCTTTTTTTTTTTTTTTTTGAGATGGAGTCTTGTTCTGTTGCCCAGGCTGGAGTGCAATGGCGTGATCTCAGCTCACTGAAACCTCCCCCTCCCGGGTTCAAGCAATTCTCCTGTCTCTGCCTCCATCGCGTGTAGTTGGGATTACAGGTGCCTACCACTGCACCAAGCTAATTTTTGTACTTTTAGTAGAGATGGGGTTTCACCATGTTGGCCAGGCCGGTCTCGAACTCCTGACCTCAAGTGATCTGCCCACCTTGGCCTCACGAAGTGCTGGAATTACAGGCATGAGCCACTGCGCCCGGCTGAGTTCAACCACTCTTATCAATTCACTGTTATTATCCTGGTGAAACCATCATCATGTTTTGCCTAGATTATGGAGAACAGCTTCCTAACTGGTCTCTCTACTTCTGTTCTTGCTGCCTTTATAGTCTATTGTTAACACAGTAACCAGAGCGACCCACTTAAAACCTGTCAGATCATGTAAACCTTCTGTTCACAACTTTCCAATGTCTATTCCATCATTCAGAACAAAAGTCATAAAGTTCACATGGTGCCTGTGAAACCCTAGCCATGCTGAACCTGTTCTCCATCTTTGCTCCAGATATTCTCTCCTCACTTCCTCCTCTTCTAGCACTGTGGCCTCCATGCTATTCTTTCATGTGCCAAACACATTCTTGCCTCGGGGCCTTTTCAACTATTTTTCCTTCTGTCTGGAATGCATTTCCCATATATCAGCATGGCTCATCCCTCACTTGAAGGTTTTACTGAAATA
This sequence comes from Cacajao melanocephalus, assembly GCA_963573385.1. NCBI lineage: Eukaryota > Metazoa > Chordata > Mammalia > Primates > Pitheciidae > Cacajao > Cacajao melanocephalus. The sequence continues at coordinate 44,928 of CAUYLG010055467.1, forward strand.
TCAAGTTTCTGTTTTTCAAGCCTGTGGAAAATGACCCCCCATCCCCCAGACACACTTCCTTTCCCCTCTCTCAGCTTTACTTTTCACCATAGCGCTTACCACTATTTTGCATACTCTATCTTTTATTTATGTCTCTTATGATCTGCCTCTCCCATTGGAAGGCAAGCTCCACAGGATGGGAATTTTTAAATATTTCATTCACCACAATATTTTCAGTGCCCAGAACAGTGTTTGGTACCAAATAGATATTTGCTTGATGCATAAGTGTGCTCTGCTAAATGCTATTAAGAGTTGAGTAAGATAAGGACATAGAAGGTCTAAAAATTTTAGCTGCGTAGGTGAAGGTACTGGATAAGCAGATAGTCAGATTTAATCAGGGCTTGTTTTAGCCTAGCAACCACTTCATTTTCGCAGTTCCTCACTTATTACAGGTAAGACTTTGGAAAAGTTAACACCCTTGTGTCTCAATTTCCAACCATAAACAGAGAGTCATAAAGTATCTATCCTCCATTAAATAGGAGGGTAGATGTTCGTACATGTGAAGTATTTAGAACAATGCCTGGGACAATTAACAGTGCTCGATACAGGCTATAGATCATCAGCCGTGTTGTACTAGGAATTATTGTTAAAGCACTTTTCCCTCTGCTTCCACAACACCACATGTTTCTGGTTTTCTCCTACCTGATTGGCTACTCCTCCCCTCTTCTGCGCTGGTTCTTCCTCCCTTATCAGACGACTGAATATTAGAGTGGGCCCCAGGGCTCCGTGCTGGACGCTCTTCTTTCCTTAAAGCTGTCTGTCCCTAGATGATTGTGATGGTTAATACTGAGTGTCAACTTGATTGGAGTGAAGGATGAAAAGTACTGATCCTGGGTTTGTCTGTGAGGTGTTGCCAAAGGAGATTAACATTTGAGTCAGTGGGCTTAGGAAGGCAGACCCATCCTTCATCTGGGTGGGTACCATCTAATCAGCTGCCAGCGAATATAAAGCAGGCAGAAAAATGTGAAAGGGCTAGACTGGCCCAGGCTCCCAGCCTACATCTTCCTCCCGTGCTGGATGCTTCCTGCCCTCAAACATCGAACTCCAAGTTCTTCAGTTTTGGGACTCAGGCTCTCCTTGCTCCTCAGCTTGCAGATGGCCTATTGTGGGACCTTGTAATCATATTATAACTCTTATTAGTTCTGTCCCTCTAGAGAACACTGACTAATACAATGGTTTCATCCAATCTCTCAATCGTTAACACCATTTATGCTGGTGACTTTCAAATGTGTGTCTCCATTCCAGGCCTCTTTCCCTTCACTTTAGTATTTCCTAACACTTTCTTGGTTTTACCACAAGGGTGTTGCACAAGCATGTGTTTAAATCAATATGTTTGTGGTGGTTTTTAAAAATGGCCACACATTCCTTGGTATTTTTCTTTTCCTCCCTTTGAGTGTGGGCTAGACCTAGTCACTTGCTTCTAAAGAACAGACTATGATGGAAGTGATATGTGACTTCCAAGGCTAGGTGGAAAAATCATTTTGGTTTCCTCTGTCTTTTAGGTTCTTCACTCTGAGGGACCAATTGCTCTGCCCTAAAGATGCTCAGGCAGCCCTATGGAGAAGTCCGTATGTAACTCTCTTGCTTATAGCCAGTGAGGAATTGAGGCCATGAGAGTGCAAGTGACCCTCTCACCCCAGTCAAGCCTTCAGATGACAGCAGTTCTAGCTGATGACTTGATGGCAACCTATTGAGAGCCCTTGAGCCAGAACTACTGAGCTAAAATGCTTCAGAATATCTGCCTTACAGAAAATGTGATCAAATACATGCTAGCTATTTTAAGTGGTTAAGTTTAGTGGTACTTTGCTATGTGCTAAAATCTCCAACTATGATTGTGGTTTGCCTATTTCTCCTTTTAATTCTGTTGATTATGTTGCTTTATGTGTTTTGAAGTCTTCACTTTCTTTCTTTCCTCCCCACAACATCTAAAGCATGCCATGGTGTGTCCTGTCTCGGGGCCTTTGCACTGGCTAGTCCCAGACCAGAATGCTTTACATCTGGCTTTTCCTGTGGCTGGCTTTTTGTTCTCCATCAGGGTCAGTTCATTTGTTATCCTCCCAGCAATGTCTTCCTATTATTCCTAAAATAAACATCTGCCACTCCCCAACCCCTCTCTATCCCATTACTCTGCCTATGTTCTTCATGGCAACGATTACAATCTGTAACTGTATTGTTAATTCATTTACTTGCTTCCCTCATTGTCCGACTCCCTCACTAAAATGTAAGCTCAATAAGAGAAGGGGACCTGATTATTCTTACTCCCATCTCCAAGGCCTGGAAAAGTCCCTGCCACAGAAAAGAAGCTTGATAAATCTTTGTTGAGTGAGAGAATGATACAGAACAAAGTGGGTGAGATAAAATTCTCTCTTCTTGGACCAAGTCACCACGGATTCCCATAAGCCATTTGACAGTGGAGTGCAGCAAAGAACAGAGTTGAGTCCTGGCAGCTGGTATGCCTTCACCTGGATGACTTAGCACTGCAATCTTTCCTTTCTGACATGCTTTCTATAGTGTTAAAGGAATTCTGCAGAAATCTTCTAAGTTTAGTATGTATATGGGTATGTTTCATAAAGTAGATAATGAAATTCCACCTAATGATAGAGTAAGCCCCAGCAAAGGCAATGCATAACTCTAACTTCTACTCAAAAAGATACAGAGAGATGAGTCTCCACTTAGAAGAAAATCAACTCATTTTGTATAACCAGCTTTTATGAGCAGTCTCTGAACTTCTTAAGAAACCAGATTTTAAACATGTGATCTTATTTCTTAGTTCCCCATCCACATACATATAGGCTTCCTGGAAAGAAAGGTACAAGTAGAGAATGCCAGACACACTACAGATTGCCAGAATCACTTATTTGATTTTCCAACGGCATCAATGTGACAGCTTGATCCAAGATCCCAGGACTTACTCAACAGAAAAAACAGAGACTAGCCTTTGGTAATTCGTTGGCTTAGATATAAATCAATGATGCCAGGGGAATGGAGCCTTTTTTTCCCCCTAACATATTGATCAATTGTCCTTCACTAAGATAAATTGACCTGATAAAAGAGACATAGAAATTGATCCTGAACCCAACTTTGTTGTGCATGAGTCTCTTGACAACCATGAAAAAAAAATCAATTTATGTATAATTAAAAAGAAATAAAAAATTAACATAAATGAAAATTGAAAAAGAGAATCCTATCTACCCAGCTGCATTTTGGGATATTTCTTCCCATACATGTCTGGTTTAACAAAGTCTTAAAGCTTCTCTGCCTAGAGGTAAAAGAAGTTTTCAACTTCCTGTCTGTGTTACACAAAAGGATGTCTTAGGTCCTCTGATCTTCCCAAGGAGATGACCCCACCTAAATCTCCAGGGAAAGTCCTTTTGTCTTAGATTCCAAGCCTCCCCTTTTGCAATTTCCCTCTGACCTTACCTTGAGACATCTTCTTCCTCTCTCTCAAGCTTTCTGTACTCCTTCACTTCCTTCCTCTCCCTTTCCTGGCCCCCTCCCTAGTCAGACCTGCCCTTGAATAAACACATGTATCCTGAAGTGTTATTGATCGACTATACTAACTGTGTTATTTTGAGGCATTTTACATTTTACCAGTACATAAATCCCCTTTGTGGTTAAAGTCATCAAAATATAATTTGACTTGTGAAATTTTATTCACCAGCCCTCTTTAGGAAATGATGGCAGGTAGGAATTATATAAGCTTTAGAGCACGCAGGCTTGGATTGATCATCTGTTCTCCCAATTAACAACTAAGTGACCCTATGTAGATTATGGAACTTCACTGAACCTCTTTAAAATGGAAATTGCAATGTCTGTTCCACAGGGTTTCTGAGAGGATTAGATCAAATAACACATGGAGACATTCTAGCACAAATCCTGACACATAGTTGGCATTCAAATGAGCCTCCCTCCCCTGTATTTCCTTATATCATCTGACATGGGTTCATGACATTTCTTCTCACTAAGAAGAAGGTGGGTTGAAACTAGACTGACAACTTCGGTAGGCAAGAAACTGGGTAAAATTCTGTAGCAATGGTTGCTGAAGGACTTAATTTGAGAGGCACAGGTGATTCTGGGGCAACCGTCAGCAATTGGGACCTTCCTCTACTCTGTGAATGATAAAGAGTTGTAGAAGGTCCCATTGGGTGGCTAAGACACAGTAATGAGTAACCAAATAGAAAGCTCGAGGATTCCATGTATTGAAAAATCTTTGTGTCAAATCTTCACTGGACAAAGATGAGTAAAACATACCAAGAAGCTACATAGAAGGATAATATGGCATGGCCATTAAGAAAAAGGCCAGCTGTTCAGTGTGACTGACCTTCCATAGCTGGCTGGTAAAGTGTTAGAACAAGGGTCGTGGCTAAGCCAAATCAAGAGTGACTTCTCAGGCCTTACCGAGGAGTTTGTACATTGCTTTGTAGGTAACAGTCACTGAAGAATTTTGAGTTTGAGAATATGATACTAGCACAAAGAAAGGTTATTTAAGAAAGCTGGCCTGGATGAACAAAAACCATTTAAGATATTATTGAAATAATTAAAGCAAGAAGGGAGAAGGAACTAAGAGAAGGGAGAAGAACTAAGACATTGGCAGTGAGAATTGATAGGGACAGTTTCAATAATCATGAGGAGGTAGAATTAAGAGGTCAAAGTGACTTCTGAACTGTATTCCAGGGAGTAGAGGGACTAAAATGGTTTCTGTTTTAGCTGCTAGGGTGGATAGTAATGCTATTTGAAGAAAATGAGGATATCAGAAATGGAACAGTTTTGTGAAAAAGGCAAGTTCAGATTTTGATGCTTTCAGTTTGAGGCACTTAATGGGCCACCCAGTGGACGATGTCCAATACACGGTTGGATTTGTGAATCAAGAGCTTAAGAACTGGCTTGGAAAAACAGTATCAAGAGTCATCAGCCTGTTGGTGGTGGTTGATGTCATAAGATTCAATTAAATCATCTAGGAAGAATATTTAGAGGAAAAAAGGGAATAAGTAGACTCTCCTATATCACTAATGTTTTGGCAGCAGACAAAAGTAGAGGTGGTGTGAGAACACACTGAGAAGTCCTTACAGAACTAGGATGAGAATAGGGATAAACTAATGTTATAGAAGTTAAAAAAAAAAAAAGACAAGAAGGAATATCTGGGCAGCAGTGTTAATGCTGCACAGAGGTCAAGTACACTAAGGACCAGGAAGCATCCTCTGCAGCTAACAAGGCCACATCCACAGCTGAAGAGTCAGTCCTGTGGATGCATACAATCAAGAAGGGACCCTAACCTATGAGGGACCTGTCATAGGTACAACTTACCAAAACAGAGACTCAGGAACAAGAACCAATAAGATGCTCAGAAACATAAGTTGGTGGCAAAGATGAGGCTGGTCTCAGAAACTAGGAGACAACATATTTATCAAACAGATGTTCAAGGTTGGGGGTCAGTGAAGAGCATAGGTGAACTGACGCCAAGCCCCAGACTTACTTAAATATATTACTATAGGGCCAAACTTACAGGTGACAGTCAAATGACAGGAGCTTTTGGGGAGCCACCTTTTCTACTTAAGTCATTTCTTTGCATCTTAGGTTAGTCAGTACAATTTGGATTGAAAGTACAATAAACCCAACTCAAACTAACTAAAGTAAAAAGGGGACAATATTGGAAGATGACATATCTCATAATTAAAAGACTGAACAATGAAATCACAGAAACGATGGTATGCAGTTAAGCATCGGGAAAATGGAAACTAGAAAATCAAGTCCTGCCAGAATCCTTTCTCAATTTCTCCTCACCTCTTCTTTTCGTCAGGTTAACTTCATTCTCTCTACATAAACCACTGCCTGACCAACAGTACCCAGATTTATATCTTATTAGGGAGAGCCAGTTCTAAAAATACCTCAGGGGCAGACTTGATTGGGTCTGCTACCACCTGTGGTGTCTGAAGAGCCACCAGGAATTACATTTCTGGAGGGAGAAAAGCAGGGAGGAGCACTCTACAGAAAAGAGGGGTGGAAAGACCTGGGTTGACAAAGCAACTGATGCCCCGTCTGCACATTCAACTTCAAAGAGGATTGAAGGTGTATTAATAGTGTGACCAGATGTCCTCATTTGTCTGGGAAGTCCCTTTTTACACCTGTTGTCCTGGTACAATTATTAATAGCACCCTTTTCACTTTCAAAAAACGTCTTGATTTGGAAGATAAATTATGCAGTTGTCTTATTTATTGGAACTCTGAACTGGCCAAAATGGAGAGAATGAGGCTTGACAGGGAGCTGTATATGACAGATCATGACCTCCTTTGGGGTGGGTTATTCTTCACAGTGGTGCCTGAGTACCCAGAACATAACATGCACTCAGAAAATGTTGCATTAAGAATCTAATGTTGAAAAAATGAACCTAATGTTATAAAAAGGGTTTTCTCCCCCAAAGTGTTTTATAGTCTTATATGACACATTTTCCCAACTCTGTATAGTATTATAGAGGACATTTAGACTAACAGTATCATAGAATCTCAGGGCTACCAGGAAATTTTAAATATTCTTAGTTCAACTCCTCTCTAATTACATAGTAGACCTGTGAGCACAGCACTTATGTCTGTTTTGTTCAGTAAATCCTGGATACCCAGGAGCTGGCAAGTATAGGCTTTCAATAAACACTTGCTTCTGTTTTCAGTGCTTGCTTTTCTTCAGCTGCATTTCCATCATAAGGACATCTGATAGAGGACCAGTCATATGGGAGGCTTCACGCTTGATAAAACAGGCTTTCAGTCTCTGTATGAGAAAGTCCTTTCTGCAGTGAGCTGAAATCTGACTCCCTGTAATTTTCACGTGTCTTTGTTTTTCTGCTTCTGAGGCTAACTCTTCTTCCACAGCACAGTCTTGAGTCTTCCTTAACCACAGTTTCCTTTTCACTTCTGATGTGGTTTTCAGATCCTTTGCTTTCCTGATCACTTTTGGACATATTCAATTTGTCCAAAGACCTTGCTATGTCTTGAATGTCCCCTCAAAAACTCATGTTGAAACTTAATTCCCAAAATGGCAGTATTGAGAGGTAGGTCCTTTAAGAAGTGATTGGATTTTGAGGGCTCTGCCGTCATGAATGGATTAACTCGCTCATGGATTAATAGGCTGATAAACTGATGGGCTATCATCGGAAGGAATCTGGTGGCTTTATAAGAAGAGAAAGAGAGACCTGAGTTAGCATGTTAGCACACTCAGACCCCTCACCAGGCACTGCCTCAGGGTGCTAGAGTCCCCTCCAGGAAGAAGGCTCTCGCCACATATACCCCCTTAAACTTGGACTTCCCAGCCTCCGTAACTGTAAAAAATAGATTTCTTTCCTTTATAAATGACCCGGTTTCAAGTGTTCTGTTATAAGCAACAGAAAATGGGCTCAGACAGACTTCTAGGCAGAGTTCAAAGAGGTGTTTTGACTATGATGAAAAAAAAAGGCAATCTCACATGCTTCCTTCAAGAAAATTCTGTTTCTATTAATATTAAGCTAAGATTGTTCAGACTTTTTAATCCATGTCTCACTACTGACTCACATGTAGTGTCTCGTTAATTATTTTTAATCAGGTACAGCCTCAGTATTTGAAGTTTGAGTGGAAAAAGACGCAGAGTTTTACATGTTTCTGTCAAGTCAGATCTGCTCTATCATTTCTTATGCAATCAGTGTATTGAATTGTTAGAGCCTTGAATTTATCCCTGTTAAATGTCACAGCAACATGCTTTACAAGAGTTTCAAATGTTTTTGCTCCATAACTTTGCTATCAGAATCTTCTTTGACTCTCCCATCTTGTCGTCCTCATACGTAATGGGTAAAGTACACTTGAAAGAAAGTGACAATCGCTATGATTTTCTGAGCCGGGGTCTCTTAAAAAACAGTTTCACAGATTTAGTACCCTCGTAGGTAACCAACATGTTACAAAGCAGCACATCTTAAACAGAAAGAAAATTTTGCAAAATTTCAAACTGTTCTGCCCTGAATGAGCTGCCTTCTAAGATATTTCCTGATCACAAGTAGGTGTAGACAGACAGGATAACCATCTGTCCAGGATGTTTTACTGGGAATTCCTGCACTGGGTGGGACTTTAGACCAGATTATCTCCAAAGATATTTTCAGCTCATAGATTCCATGTACAGTACACATTTACTATTAATAGCCTGCATTGGATTTTTTTTTTTTCATCCCATAGCTGAAAGGACATTACATTTTCCCATGAACTAGTTATAAGATAATTACCCACGTGATGGTGTTTAGGGGATAGATTTCTGGAAATTTCAAACCACTCTATGTTTCTGATATGTTTCATTTAAGTAGATATTAGGCTTTATCTTAATAAGAAAAAATGAAGGCTGAATTTTTATTTGTTGTTAAATACACATTAACAATTACAATCATTGGTATGTATACAATGAGTTTATTAGTGTTCATTTGCTGGTTAAGAGCACAACGTGTCTTGCTTCTCGTTGAATTTACTCATCCATCTCTACTCTCATCTATCAATTCATCTCATCCTCCATCCTAGTTAATATAAATTATGGCTCTTCTGAAATAGCTAGTAATTGTGCAACTGGCTTAGAAAATTGTAGCCCCCAAACCTAGATTGTCATCCGATAGTCTAAGAAACTGCTTTGAGGGTAGAAGGAAAAAGGAAATTACAAACATGAAAACTCCACTAAGAAACATGCCAAATTCTAGCCTGTTATTTATTATGTGATCTAATACAGAACTCAGAACTTTTCTAGATGAGCATACATTTGATTAAATATAACTTTTGAGTCCTCTAGTGGATTATTAGGGTGGTCTGTCTGTCTTTGAGAAGCAGAAATGGATTCCTATGTTATCACTTATAGAAACACATTCCAGAAATTTCAGACAGGTGATAAATGAAGCAAAAGTGATATTTAAATTGAGGGAAAGAATGAATGGCTCTTTCCAGATCTTATTTCAGGGGTCAATATGGTAAGAGCATTTAGAGATGTGTATTATTTTCTTATTTTTTTAAATTTAAGTATATAGCTTTCCTGTCTAGAAAATGCTAACTAGCTAAACTTGAAAGATAATTCACTTTGTTTAATTTCAATTAAATAACCCTTGTAGCTATACTTTTTTTCTAATTATGGGGTCCCATTTTACATAACCAATTTGAAGCATCTCTGATTCAGCTCTGAACTCTAGTTTGTACTGTTTTCCACTTCTCCACTGTGGTTTTGCTAGTTCACTCTAGTTTGACACTGACAAATGGAATCAGTCCACTGAACAATTCCCATCCTTACAGGAAACTCTGATGACACTCAGAGCGCTCTTCACTGGGTGCGATGGTGAAGAATCTTAGCAGAACTCTTGGACTGATGTGTGGAAGAGTTTTAGCCATGTTACAATGATGGCCAGGAATTTATTAACATTTCATTGATTTTAGGACATACTGTCCTTTCATGGAAGACCATGGAAATTCAAGGGGTCTTTCTAGAATCATTTGAAGTTTTCTCTCTTTCTGTTGGCATTTTGCTTACCTAGGTCACAGCTAATTAGTAGCCTACCTCTCTTAGAAGAGGAATTTCTTTCTTTTCTTCACTAGCAGCCAACAGAATCTCCTTGGGTAGTAGCTGATAAAACAATCTCTTCTTTAATGATAGTCTGTATTCTGATTGTACTTATGAGGTTTGTAGGTTATGATTGAAGTTAAAACACAATAAATGGAATAAATTTAATACATTAGCAACCATGCAAAACAGCAGCCACAAGTGACATTGATTTCTGTGTCCTAAAACTCCGTAGTATATTAGTGCAAAATAATTACAGTAATCTTATGATGTTCTGCCATACAATGGCACCTCCAACTATATGATCTCCTTCTGTCACTAGGGTTTATTTCTAGTGCTTCTCGTTTTCCAGAATAACAAAATGAAGGTGTTTAGCAGCATTTCCGCTGGGCTTGGATGCAGTGTTTTGTAAATTGATTTTCATCCACATTCATATTAGGGCTAAATCAGAGAAACAAGGAACTGGATATTCTACCAGAGAAGAGCTAAATTGAGTATAAGGATTGAGTATTAATGTGTCTCTAGTCTTTTCTTTGACAAGTTAAGGGGACTTTGGTAGACAGCAGGAAGGATTTAACCTTGGCAGTGTCTTCTGTTCAGAGTGTAGCTAATTTGGAAGTAACAGGCTAGAGGACTTCAGCTTTATGGGTTTCTTAATGGAAATCATCTTTCTTGAATAGAAAATATTACAGCGTGTGGATATAAGCTTCAAAAGGATACGACTCATGAAGGTTTAACTTACTGTAAAGGGTGGGATCCTTAAAACTAGTTTAGAATCAGAGAACTTGTAAAAAAAAAAAAAAATTGGCCTTCTTATAGGCTAATTCTCTAGCTACAATTTCTGCAGTGTTTTTGAACAAGATATGACTCTTCTACAGGTGACAACTTATCTTTGCACTGTCAGAAAGGCAGCCTGGTTTAGCATGTGTAAGACCTGTAGGCTTTTGTGAGATTAAGCTACTCATGGCTTCCTCAATGTAGTCCCAGTCTCTGGCCTATACCCATTCCTCTCTATCCCTTCTTCTTCACCTTCCCCTGCAGTACCCTGTGGTTGCTCCCCAACCTCAGGAGTCTGGTTCTCAGAGGATTTGTTTACACTTCCAGTGTAGCGTGTATAACATGACAGCAGGGATCCAGTCACGACATGACGTGGACATCCAGTCCATGACAGGAATTTTTGGTCTTGCACTATTATTAGCAAATATTTCTGACCACTCATCACTAAAATATGTATTCTTATTTTAAAATTATGTAAGGATATTACTGTAGCACTGCATTTTATACATAAAAAATATAAAAATTAAAAATGATAAAATTAAAAAACAATGTAACTGGAAAATCTATTATTTTCTTCTGTACACCAAAAGATCATGTTGCACATTTCCTGGAAAGTCTACACCTCACTTTGGAGATCCTGCACTGTAGTACTGGTTAGTTATAATTGTGTCCTCTAACTAGATGTGCACTCTGCAGTACAAAATGTGGTTAATTCAATTTTGTATCCATGAAAGTTATCATAGCATCTTGGACATCATAATAACATAATGATCCCTATTTTGAATGCATTAATAAATTTCTACCTCTGCATCTTTTTTTTCATTAGTGCGCCTCTCAAAAATATTTCTCCTTCCCTTCCTTTTTACCTGGCCAAAGTCCACCTATCACTCAAAGTCAAGACTAAGTTTTTTTATTTCCTATTAATTCTTTCTTGCCACTCTAAATCTCATGTAATCTTTCTTCTGCCCTATAGAAATTACTGACTTTGCTGTTCACTAATCATATTGCATTCATTGTCTGGTGACAAATCTCAGATGACATTTTCATGCATATATGTATCTTCCCAGATACATCACAAGCTCTTCTTTATTTCCTTCCCTGTAACTCACTAGCTTCCTTTTGCTGTATTTATATAAAAGTTATTCTATAAATAGTCATTGAACAGATGACAAAGCTATCGATTCACTCAGCTACCCTTTTGACTCAAAATTGTCATAAGTGTGTTTGGCATTTTATTTTCTCATAGATGTTTAAAAACAGCTGTCCTTCCTCCAGAGCTCCCCACTGGCTATTATTTTCAACACCCAATTTGCAAAAAAAAAAAAAAAAGCCATAAATTGAGGGAAAAAACTGGAGAACACAATGTAAAAAATAAGCCTCTTAAGCATGCACATATAATTGTGTTTCTGCCGTAACAGAATTAGTGGGGTTTAGATTCCTTGAGACATAATAATGTATATTTTGGAACATCCAGACATATCAAACCAATGCTTTGGAAGCTGACGAAAGAATGAATATACCTGGTTTGTCTTAAAACAATTGCTCATAAATGCAAATCAAAACCACAATGAGATACCATCTCACACCAGTCAGAATCAGTATTACTAAAAATTCAAATATAACATATGCTTGGGAGGTTGTGGAGAAAAGGAATGCTTATACATTGTTGGTGGTAGTGTAAATTAGTTCAGCCATTATAGAAAACAGTGTGATGATTCCTCAAAGACCTAAAAATAAAAACACCATTTCACTTGGCAATCCCATTACTGGGTATATGATACCCAAAGGAATATCAATTGTTCTATTATAAAGACACATGAATGCAATGTTCACTGCAGCACTATTCACAATAACAAAGACATGGAATCAACCTAAATGCCCATCAATGGTAGACTGAATAAAGAAAATATGGTACACGTGTACCATGGAATACTATACAACCATAAAAAAGAATGAAATTATGTCCTTTGTAGGAACATGGATGGAGCCAGAGGCCATTATCCTTAGAAAACTAAGTAAGAACAAAAAACCAAGTACTGCGTGTTCTCATTTATAACGAGAGCTAAATGATAAGAACACATGGACACACAGAGGGAAATAACACCCACTGGGGACCATCAGAGGGTAGAGATTGGGAGGAGGGAGAGGATCAGGAAAAATAACAATGGGTACTAGGCTTAATACCTGGGTAATAAAATAATCTGTACAACAAACCCCCATGACACAAGTTTACCTATGTAACAAGCCTGCACATGTACCCTTGAACTTAAAAGCTAAATGGAAAAAAAATAAGAGTTCTAGAAAAGAATGGTGAAGATAATTACACAACAATGTGAATGTACTTAACGTCACTAAACAACGAACTCCCATGGCACAAGTTGACCTATCAACAAACCTGCACATGTACCCCTAAACTTAAAACCTGAAAAACAAACAAGCAAGCAAACAATCGCTCAGGCCTTTCTATGTTCAGATGCCCTGTTTAAGGTCTAAATTCCTAAGTTCTGAGAAGCCCCTTCATTTAGAAGACTGGTATTTTCTTTGGGCAGTTCCTTGGATGTGAGCTCTCAACATATGTGATGTATAGGTTAGGAATTCAAGAGCCTTAAATATTGGCAGCCAAACCAAAGGAGCCAGAGTTCATATAAATAAGACTTCAACAAAGTCTTCAACAAAAGTGATCTCTGTCTGATTACATAAGTATGCTAACGAGTTCTGGCTTTAATTCAGGTATACTTTCTGCAACCCTGGTTCATGCACATATAGAGAAATAAGAAAAGCATTTTTCATCTTAATAAAAATATTTCTAGTGCCTAGAGCCCAGGAATAATTACAATTTCACCTTCATGTTCTAAAACATGATTTCTTTCCATCAAAGGTCTAGTAGCATTTTTTATTCTGTATGGATGGGGCTTAATAAATGCTTGTTGGATGACTCAGAGTAGAAAATAAATGTGTTTATTGATGAGGGAATGAGATTCATGTTCTACTAAATATCCCATTTCCCCCTCAGTATGTATCTTGGCAGAGCTTATTAATATATTCCATCTGTTTCTAAAAGGATTTGAAGATTTATTCTTCTACTTTATCCTCACAATTGCCCTCAACGGTAGGTGGGGCAGGTCTTATCCATCAGTAACTAGATGACAAAAGTGGGCCCGGACAGACCTGCAGATTTCTAGTATTAGTCTTGGAGATTCTTTCACATAGTTTCCAACGTGTGTGTGTGTGTGTGTGTGTGTGTGTGTGTGTTGGGGCAGAAAAAGAGAAGAAAAAACACGAGTGTGATGTGCTGATGGCATTTAGATGTGTAGCGGGAGGGAAAGCAGGGTCTCTCAACCTTGGCACGACGGACGTTCTGGGCTAGATTCCTGCTGTGGGAGGGTGCCCTGTGCACTGTGGCATGTTCGGCATATCCATGGTCTTTATCCAGCCGCAGTTGGATGCCAGTAGCAGTTTCCCACTCCCCAGTCATGACTTAAAAAATGTCTCAAGACATTGCCAGATGTCCCCTGAGCAGTCAAGTTGGCCCCCCATTGAGAACTCCCGAGTAAAAGGGAAACAGAAAATGGCTTAGAATTGCCCAGTAAATATAGAAGAAGCCAGAATCAGGCCTCCTAATTTGGTCACTTGTTTTGTTAACCATGCATTGAGTTCTTATTGTATATATAAGCTATCATAAGTTACTAGAGGAGGTATAAAGATTGGCAGGACGTGGCCCATCCCAGGAGAAATTTACAGTCTGGTAAAGAAGGAAAAGGTCCTGTGGACAATTGCAACAGTTGTTTACTGAATGCCTACTGCATGCAAGGTACTGCACTAATTATGTTCCTTCTTATGGCAAGACTCAAATGGGGATAAAAATACACAGAAAAAAACAGTACTATAAGGATAATTTCCATGCACAAAGAGTTTTCAAACTAATTAGGGGATAAGGGAGAAAAAGAGAAAGAACTAGAAAAGTCTAACATTGAGTAGTAAATACAATGTGGCTGCTTTTTAAAGTTATAATAAGATGTGAAACATGATTCTGAAAGTTACAGGAATTTTCAAAAACAGAGCTAGAGAACTAGGAGAAAGCTTTAAGCATATGGGAGTAGAGGTGGGCTCTGGGGAAGAAATTCTACATCAGAGGAGCAAAGGCATGGGGTACCCAGATTCAATACTCTTGGATTTTCTCAAACCTACGACATATTTCCACCACGTTTTACTCTATTTGCAATTTTGATGACCCTAAGTCTACCTGTTCTTCAGCATCATGATTTTCCCTCTTCTACTGATCTTGATTTTTAAAATTCATTTTTAACTTAGATGATGGGTTGATAGGTGCAGCAAACCACCATGGCACATGTATACCTATGTAACAAACCTGCATATTCTGCACGTGTATCCCGGAACTTAAAGTTTTTAAAAATTTTCTTGTTACAAAAGCAACATAGAAGATTTAGAAATGATAATAAAATGAAAATGATAAAATACACACAATCCTACTACCTAGACAAAAACCCTCTTTAGAGTTTACACTCATTAAACTGCTTCATCATCTGTTATTTTTTGCTTGGCAAAATATAAACACATTTCCCCATTTGAATAAATTCACATCTGCAGCACCTTTTAGTGATTGCTTAATATGCCTGCTATTTAGGGATATCCTAATTTTTCAACAACCCTTCTGTTACTGGTCTTATTGCTTTAAACTTCTCTTTACTACTGGCAAGGCTAGAATAATTTTTATTATAGCTACATTTTCCTTAATTACTTCCTTAGAATAATTTCTCAGTAGTTTCCAACATTTTCACCCTCAAGGACTCCTTTTATTAGGTCACATGTTTTGAAAGATACAATCTACAAGCTACATTTGGTATGAAAACATTTATTTTACTATTTTTTAATTAATCAAAGACTGATAACTACTTATCAAAACTTTGGATCAGCTGAGATTTAAAAAAGAATATTTACTGCATATAATTCCAGCCTAAAGCAAAGACCCTTGATATGAAAGTTAGCCTCTGCAGCCTTATCTTAAGGAACCAGATTCTTTCTGCAAGGTCTTCTATAATATTAAAATTCACTTGCAGACACCCTTTTCCCACAATTGCAGCTGCTCCAAGTTAAGGCTGAAAGACCTGAAGTCGATAAGTTGCTTTGAACTGCAGAAGAGAAATACAGGCATGATTGTCTAATTACATTAAATGTTTACTCTTTTTTCTGTGGCCTGATGGTAGATTTCACATAATTGCTTTTTATTTGAAAACACCTTGTGCTTGGAGTAAATTGCTGGAGAACAAGGTTTTAATCTGATGTGGGTTTCTTTTTTTTTTTTTTTTTGTAAGTGGCCCAAGTAGATTATTTCTGACAGTCTGTGAACAAGAGTAGCCAAATGTAGGGAGTCCTGAAATTACCCTTCAAATGTGTATTCATGTATACAACCTATTCTGTCCCTTGCCAGAGAGTGGCAGCTGCAGGGCTAATCTACAGAGAAGCTGAAAACCTCACTCATTTCCAAAACTGAATTCTCTTTGGCCATTGCTGCTTGTCAGTTACATGGCTTTGTTTAATGGTATGATGTCCAGAATAGCTCCTTGGAACCAAATATGAAGGAACGAACTTCAGTGCTTACTTGGACATTCTAAATTTAGATCATTTTCTAACTGTTTACTGCCAGTGGGTTAAATGGTTTGGCTCCTGCACTGAGGTTTGGGTTACAGAATTCTTAGGCGGGTCCCTTTTTGCAGCATTCTGAATTCAGATTAGGCTTTGCAGCGGCTGTGCATAGGCGCGATGGTGGTGGTGGTGGTGGAATGGTTCCCAGGACTGTTCCAGCATTCATTTCACACCAGATTTTTCAGTGTGGGTCTTCTATATGATGGTGAGTCAGGCTGTGCAGTGGCACAGAGTGTCGGTGTTGAGCAGTCTGAACTGGAGCCGTGATTGGAGGCTTGCCATGATGTCTGATGATGCAGTATCTGCCACGCTGGGGGCATTTTGCACCTAGCATCTAGATATTAATTTGTTAACATTTTGGGAAACATTTGAAATTGCACTGTAATCCTGCTGTTTCTTAGACAGTAAATTCCAGCATAGAGTGGGCTGCTGATTTCCTGTTGAAGGGATCTTAAGCCTTGAGACATCCAAAGAAATTCATTTAGGCAGCCCAATCACCTAGAAAGCAGGCTTACTGCGTGGGCTCTGTAAATGGCACAGAGTGAGACTTCTTGTTATAGAATTGGTAAGGGACCATAACAAAGGTAGAGTCAAGTTGGAGAGGGCTTGGACACTCACATCCAGATTTCTGCCAATGCCCTCTGGGGTCCCTTGGAGTGGTAGCTGCCTAGGGCAGTAAGCCTCTGGGCTTTGCCTGTGTCTGAATTCCATAATGATATCCAAAACCTTTTGTTTAGTAAAAAGGATTTTGTTGCAAAAATTTGAAATAAAAAAATAGCAAAAATAAACAAAAGCTTTCAAAACTGAGATATGAAATAGCCAGTACAAGTATACACAGGCAGAAACTGAGGCCAAGAAGTGTCAAAAAAATTCACTTAAGTTCAAAGACTGTAAGTTCAAGGACCACAATTGGACCTAAACCTCACCTGATTTTTGTCCACAACTCTTTTTGCCACCTTTTCCCCACCGTCCTCCCTCCTCTGCCTTCCTCCTCTTCATCACCTTCTTCCTCTTATTCTTTTTCTTATTTCTCTTTCTCTCCATCCTTACCCTTACCACCTTCTTCCTCTGGTTCACTGTCCCTGTCCCTGTCATTCTTTCCTCTGCCTTCTTTATTTTCCATCTATATTTTTATTGTTGGTTAAGGCAGAAATAAGTAGCTAAATTGTTGTGTGATATTTATGTAGACAAAGATTTAGCCATTTCTCCTAACTTAATACCAGCGCACCTTAGCTCTAGCTAGTGCTTGAGTCTAAGGATATTTTGAACTCAGATTTTTTCATATCAGCTTTCCTTTTTCCTTCTTTGACCCATTCTAAGTAAGGTGTTTCATTTGAGGATTTTCTTATAATAAAACTTGACTGATGTTCAAGACACACGTAGACTCACACACACCTCCCTGGTTTAGTAAGAGCTGGCAGGTTGCTAGCTGAGAGTCATTCTCTCCTCCCTATTGTCATTTCATACCAAGGCCATTAACCTAGAGATTTTTACAAATGAAATTTGGAAGAAAAAAAGAATGCCCTTCAAAATGACAAATGGTCAAGAGAAAATGACAAGGTGGGGCTGTTTGAGGATATACTGAATACTTTACTGATCCTAAGCCAAGCAGAGCCATTAAAAAATAGTTCCCATGGCATTTCTGGCCTGAACAGAAACAGTTATACAAGTCATGGGAAAATGCCTCTTCTCATGAAATACCCCAGCTGAGTTCACATTATCTGAAGCTGTGATTCTCAAATCTGGGATCACCAGGACACTTTCAGCAAAGCCCGTGTAAGTGTCAACCGGCAGCCCTGTCTGCCTCTGAACCGTTTGTTCTGATAGACAAGGGTTTCCCCCAGGTGACCCCATTTCCTCCCCTTTTTCCTCCCCCTTCCATGCTGGAAAAATCTCTCTCTCTGGTTGTTTGTGCTTTTTTTCTTCTCTCCTTTCTACCAGTGACTGCTGTTACGGATTGAATCATGGTACCCCCAAATTCATATATTGAAGCCCTAGCCCCCAGTGTAACTATATTTGGTGACAGATCCTTAAGGGAAGTAATTAAGGTTAAATGAGGTCATAAGGGTAAGGCCCTAATCCAATAGGACTGGAGTCCTTACAAGAAAAGGAAGAAACACTGAGGATCTTTCCCTGCGCTCACACAGAGAGGAGGCCATGTGAGAACACGGAGCAGACAGCCGTCTGCAAACCAAGAAGAGGCCTCGGCACACACCAACCCTGCTGGTACCTAGGTCTTAGACTTGTAGCCTCCAGAACTCTGAGAAAATAGATATATGTTGTTTCTCTTTAATATCTGTGGTATTGTTATGGCAGCCCAAGCTGACTAATACAGCTACTTAGCAAAATGCCATGTGAACGTTCCTAAGCCACTAGGATGTACTATTTCTTTGGTAGCTTCAGAGAGATAAAGAGGTGTTAGTTGGGCATGATGGCACATACCTGTAGTCTTAGCTACTTGGAATGCTGAGGTGGAAGGATCACTTGAGCCCAGGAGTTCAAGTTCACTCTGGGCAGCATGGCGAGACCCCCTCTCTCTAAAAGTAAATACATAAATAAGTAACATTTCCTGTCTCTTAAAAAATAATTGTCTCTGATCCAGGAGTCTGAAAAAACAACGAAAGAGCTGTTAATGCTTCCTGGGGCTGCGTATCTGCCTAGATGTGGGAGGTTTTGTGTGTTTGTGTGTGTGTGTGCATATCTGTGTGTGTTTGCATGTAACAGTCACATACAAGCTCATGTATATATTTTTTTATAATAGCTAACTTTAGTTGAGCACTTACTACATGTGACACACTGTAAGTACTTCACATGCATTACCTCATAATCCTCACCCTAACCCTCTAAGGAAGATACTCTTATTTCCGTTTATTTTAGTTTTGTTTAAAAATTTCAGTTCTTTTCATTTTGTTTGTTTTCTTCATTTTTTTGGTATCATCTTTTGACTAACATCTCACAATTTCCTTTAATTGTAGAGGAAACCCATATTTAAAGAGGTCAGGGAAGATGCCCTCTTTCAAGTTCCCACTAGTGAGAGAAAGAGTCAGGACTTGAACTCAGGCAGCCTAATTGTAGAGCTCATGTTCTTACTACCTGATTGCAATGCTTCCCATTTTTATTTACAGCCCTTGTTCTTTTATATCTTCTAATGTTCTAGATTAAAAAAAAAAGTCTGAGGCAACTCCCAAAGACATATAAAATATAACATGCCATATAAGCAGAGATGAAGAAAAAATCAGGATGAGAACGGAACTTGGATCTAGAAATGAAGGGAATGAATAACTTGTGTTTAATTTGAAGATCTCTGGCAGCCAACAAGAAGATGGTACCTGGTCATTCTTGCAAGGTAATGTGTTCTTAAATTTAAAAATATTCCAATTGCTCAGCAGAAGCACAACTCCTCTTGTAATGAAGCCCAGGCAAGAATTTCTTCTAAATGTGCATGTGTGATCCAGTGAACAAAACCATCAGCCTCCTTAATGCTGATGAAGTGACAAGTTTGCTGTGCCTGTGACAAGTACACAGATATATACATATGCACACATAACTTCATCCTCATTAAGCTGCTTACATCACAGCTATTCTCTTTTGTCCTCTCATGTGTGGCTGTGGGTCAAAAATTAGCAAAAATCAATGACAATACCTACAAAATTGTAAGAGTCCAAAAATGCATTAATAGTGAAACAAAAACTACAAAATTTGTAGAAAACTACAAAAACTACAAAATTCTAAATCTCTAAACCAGGATTTAGAGAATGGTTTTTCAATCTAGGGATTACGACTTAAGAGTAGATTATGAAATCGAGATGGTGGGCCACAATCAGTCCAGAGAGGAGAACAGAACAGAAAAGTTCAGAGTGAATTGTAAATGGCAAAGGTAACCTGTATATTATGAGATGTTTCAGTACATGTCAGGTGTATGTACATGTATGTACATTTTTAACTAAGATGATATTTCTTGTTATGCCAAAAGGTAACCCTGTTTGGTTATATTTACAAAACTGAGTATTTCTGTTTTACATATTCAGATTTAGCCATTTTAATTATAGGATGAGTAGTAAAGAGATCCTATAGCATTGGTCAAATTCAGAAGCTAGAAAAGCAGCCGGGCGTGGTGGCTCATGCCTGTAATCTCAGCACTTTGGGAGGCCGAGGTGGGTGGATCACAAGGTCAAGAGATCGAGACCATCCTGGCCAACATGGTGAAACCCCGTCTCTACTAAAAATACAAAAAAATTAGCCGGGTGTGGTGGTGCGCGCCTGTAGTCCCAGCTACTCGGGAGGCTGAGGCAGGAGAATTGCTTGAACCTGGGAGGCGGAGGTTGCAGTGGGCTGAGATTGCACCACTGCACTCTAGCCTGGTGCCTGGTGATGGAGTGAGACTCTGCCTCAAAACAACAACAACAAAAAGAAGCTAGAAAAGCATCTCTGGCAATTTCTGAAGAAAAGACTATCAATCAAGAAGAAATTGTTTTTGACTTGGATATGGATGAAATGGATTGAAACCTAGGCCAGACTGCTACAACATGAATAGCACGAATAATGATAGCAACACTCTGCAGTTAGTTACCATGACAGTTTCACTTACATTTGTGCATTATAAAGTCCTTACAGTTCAGGGTGAAAAAAAAATGTTCTTTGAGAACATAAGTATATCACTTTGTTCACTTAGCATGAGCCTTAAGGTATTACGATATTTTGCATCAGACTTGGGTAAGAAAAACTGATATAATATGTACTTAATAAAAGATAGTTCTTTTTATTATTTGATGTTTCTAATGTTTGTATTAAGATGTTTGCATCTGATCTAGGCAATAAAAAAACCACTGGCAGGTTCAACTTCATATATGTATTCATATTTCTTCATTTTTGTAGTCCCTAAAGAGTCTCCATAAAATTTCTATCTGGGACATTGAAAACACTTCTCATTCCCAGGGGTGATAACTCACAGGGTCAATTAACACCTATACACAGACAATTCTCAGGTGCCTGTCTCCAGTATAGACCTCCATTCTAAGTAATTAGACTTGTGTATTTGTTTGCCTACTTAGGTATCTCAAAGACAATTCAAAATCAATGTCTTGAATCCAAATTATGAAATGTAGTCTTCCAATGCTATATTTCTTATCCCAGGGCATAATCGAAAGCCACAAAACAAAGAGTTATTTTTGACACCTCAATCTTTCACTCACTTCCCCTCTCCACACTGAATCCATCACCGAGTCCTATTGATTTTTCATTCAAACATCTTTTGAATCCTCTGTCTTCAACTTTACCAACACTTTAGTCAAGCCACCAGGATTTCTCCTCTGGATCTCTCTAATCATCTCCTGATCTACCTATATCTACTCTCTTCTCTTTTTGACCTATTCCCCAACTATATAGCCAGAATTATATTTTTGAAATTCAAGCTTAAAACATTTCAGTGGTGCCAAGCACGGTGTCTCACGCCTGTAATGCCAGCATTTTGGGAGGCAGAGGCAGGCGGATCATGAGGTCAAGAGATTGAGACCATCCTGACTAACAAGGTGAAACCCTGTCTCTACCAGAAATACAAAAATTAGCCGGACATGGTGGCGTGCTCCTGCAGTCCCAGCTACTCGGGAGACTGAGGCAGAAGAATCACTTGAACCCGGGAGGCGGAGGTTGCAGTGAGCCAACATTGCCACCGCACTCTAGCCTGGCGACAGAGCAAGACTCCATCTCAAAAAACAAAATAAAACAAAACAACAACAAAATACCCATTTCAATGCCTTCATGATATATTTGGGGTAAAAAAGTAAAACTCTAACATTTTGTATCAGCCAGAAGGTAAACTCAAAAGCGTTTAACTGAAAACAATTTATTAAAAATGCAATTGTAGAGGTGGGAGATTTAAGAGAATCAACAAAGAATGTTGGGGGAGCTAGTAACTATCAACTGCAGGATTCCACTCCCACCCCGAGGCAGACAGAGGAGGGAGCTGAAAGTGTGGAAGAAGTTGTAGTCCCAGAAGCCTCAGTCACTGCCAGAACCTGGGTACAGCAGGAAGAGCAGGAATGCATACCTTGACTGCCTTCCTCTCACCTTTTGTTCTCCTGCTGGTGCCTCTCACTCATTAACCCAGACTAGAAGGCTGCAGAGCCCAGGTGGTGCATCCCAGGGGTGAGCCTCCCAGAGCACAGAAGAGGGAAGAGAAGAGCCGAACATTGATTTGGATACTTATAGGGCAGAACTGTTTCATGGGCAGCGCCAAAAATAAAATTGATTTAGTCTATGTCATTTGGAATTCATTTAGAAAGTTTTTAATAATCTAATTGGTAAGAGATCACTGTCCCTCACTCCAATCCCTAGTTGTTTAGACAACAGAGTCACTAAATTGTTTTGAGCTACGGTCTTAGTCCATTTGTGCTGTTATAGCAAAACAAATATGAGTCTGAATAATTTATTAAGAACAGAAAATTATTTTCTCACAGTCCTGCAGGCTGAGAAGTCTAAGATTAAGGTGTCAGCAGGTTCCGTCGTCTAGTGAGAAATGCTCTCTGCTTGCAAGGGGGTGCCTTGTCACAGCCTTCTCCAGAGGGAGGAACGCTGCGTCCTTGTATGGTGGAAAACAGAAAGCAAGCAAGCCAAATACTGTGTGAAGCCTCTTTTATATAGGCCTTAATCCTATTTATGAGAGGAGGGGCCCTCATGACCTAATTATCTCTTAAAGACCTCACCTCTTAGTTTCAGCACTGAATTTTGGAGGAGACACATTCAAACCATAGTAGGTACCTAAACACGATTGCCCTTCTTATGTTTACCTTAGGCAGAACCCCATGGGCCTTGCTTACCGAAGCAGGAAGCAAGGATAAGAAATTTGCATGATAATATGTTTTTAAATGCATGAAAAAAATTCAGGCTGGTAGCTGATTAATCAGCGGAAGGTCAGGACACTTTGTTTAACAATCTCTACCCTCAGGCCGGGCGCGGTGGCTCAGGACTGTAATCTCAGGTGGATCCCAAGGTCAGGAATATTGAGACCAGACTGGCCAACATGGTGAAACCCGGTCTCTACTGAAAATACAAAAAATTAGCCAGGCATGGTGGTATGCGCTGGTGGTATGCTACTTGGGAGGCTGAGACAGGAGAATCGCTTGAACCCAGGAGGTGGAGGTTGCAGTGAGAGGAGATCGTGCCATTGCACTCCAGCCTGGGCAACAGAGCAAGACTCCTTCTCAAAAAAAAAATCTCCACCCTCCTCCATGTGGCCTTTCCCCTTACTTGGTCCTGCTGAGCCAACAGTAGACTAACCAAGTGGGAAGCAATGACCTGCTTGGTCTTCCCTTTGTTGTCTAGAAGTCAGGACTAGTTCTTATTGATGCCTTTGCAAGATACCTGGTTTACATCTTTATTTTATGTACCTTTTGAAAATCTTTTAATCTGACACACTTTACCGAAATTCATTCATTTCTGAGCACTTGCTATGTTCTATGCCACTATAGTAGACACTGGATGACACAGTAGATGCCAGACAGTGTGAAGATGCAAACTCCTTGACTTTCCATTTTATATGAACTTATAGATGTTGAAATTTTTCATTACTACATTGGAAAGCATCACATGTTTATTTTTGGCTTGCTTCCTAAGGCTGTTTTTTCCTGCAATAATAAAGTACCCTGTATGTGGGTCGATCTGTAGAGAGCAACTACACAGGCGGATGGCATGACTGTGACAAGTTTTCAGGGCGAACTTGTGGGTTGGGAGGCATCTGTGTTTTATGCGGGCTGGAGATAGGCTGTCTATTTCCTTTCTCTAGAAACAGGCAGGGACAATAATTGAAATTATCACCTCTAGGAGTCTTGACTACTCACTAAGTCACTTACAGACTACTGAATGCATCTAGTCCAGTTGGGTAGGTCCCTACCTCTGGTGGGGCTCTGTCTTTCATTTCCTTTTTACCTTCCCACAAAAGGAGGCAAAACACTTTTCACATAATTGAATCAGAGAAAATATATATTTGTACACATTCCTTATAACCTTTACCCACCTTCACTTTTGATATCATGAAAATTGTATCAATATTATGGCACCAGCATAGATTATTCTTTCATCACCTACTTTTAAGCCCCTGCAGTGATCTCTGCATTATAATAGATGATGGGGAATAGAGACTTGAGAGACCCCAGACCCTAATTTTAAGTGATCCACAGTCTGGTGAGGGATTCAGAAAATAAACAGTAATAATAGACAAGAGAAGTACTGTGAAAGAAGAAAATACAAGATACACTAGGGGCCAGAGGAAAGATTGATTAATTTTCCCAGAGGGGTGTTTTTAGCAGGGAAGTAGCCTTGCATTAAAACTTGTAGGATGGGCTTACAGAAACTGTAGAAATTCTTCAGGCATCAAGAGAGAAGCGGGTCTTCTAGACACAGGAACTGTGAAAGTAACGTCTGGAGGAATGAGGGAGCCTGGTGTTCAGGGAACTCTGAGCAGCCTTATAGAGTGGTAGTTCTCAAACTGTGTTCCATGAGGTCCAGCTCAGGGTTGTTCCTTGGATAACGGGGCCCATGGACAAAACAGTTGGAGAAACCTAGATGAAACAAACGGAAGCAGATTTCCTTTTTAAATGTGTTGTTTTCTTATTATGTGATTCTCTTAATGACAGTGTGCTTTGTGATTCTTTAAAACGGAGGTAGAGTATGATGACCTGATCAGATTTCTTTGTCCACAGGATCATTTGTGGCACATCTATTTGGGAAATGCTGGGTAGAGCATAGCTGCTCATGGGAGAATGTTCAGAAATGAGGCTGGTAAGGACAGCGAGGGTAGAATATGAAATCTGTATCCATGCTAAGTATTTATGGGTACAGGAGGGATTTAGAATATGTTTAATATTATGACCCACATGACCAAATATATCAGTCTGCTCTCATGTCGCTGATAAAGGCATACCCGAGACTGGGTAATTTATAAAGGCCAAGAGGTTTAATGGACTCACAGTTCCACGTGACTGGAGAGGCCTCACAATCATGGCAGAAGGCAAAAGGCACATCTTACACAGCAGCAGGCAAAGACAGAATGAGAACCAAGTGAAAGGGGAAACCCCTTATAAAATCATCAGATCTCACGAGACTTATTTGCTACCACAAGAACAGTATGGCAGAAACCATTGTCATGATTCAATTATCTCCCACTGGGTCCCTACCACAACACATGGGAATTTTGGGAGCTACAATTCAAAGTGATATTTGGGTGGGGACGTAGCCAGACCATATCGCCGAAAGTCCATTTTAGGTCGTTGTGTTAGAAGCAGAGTGATGAGGCCTTAAGAGATTGCGATGGGAGTAGGGAGATGGTTTATCACTTCTCCCTCCTTCCTTTTCTGCCTCTCTCTCTTCTTTCCTTTCTTCCCTTTTCTTCCTAGCTTCCTTTCCTTTTCTCTCTTCCTTCTAACATGTATTAAGTGCCCAAGATGCTGAGGACATAATGTCGAACAGAACAGACAAAAGGGTCTGCTCTGATAGAACTTACATTCCAGTGCAGGGGACAGACACAGACAAAGTGTAGGGGAGGGGACACTACTAATTTAAGGAAGATGGTTAGGGAAGGCTCTAGAAAAACAGCTTTGAGGTATCTGGTGGAAGGTCAGTCTAGGCAGAGAAACTGCTAGTTCCATGCCCTGAGGTGCTATATTTGAGATGACTTTGGGGTGTCCAAGTAGAGATTTCCTAAAGGCAGTTTAGTATATAGAAATGGAATTCAGGGAAGAGGTGAAAACTCAAGACCCACGTTTATAAAATTTCCATATTGTTTCCATCTGAAGGAATGGGCATGGCCAGAGTGGGAAAGAGAGGCAGAACAGACCAAGAGCAGAATCCAGGACAGAAGATAAAACTGCAGAGTTCAGAGACCACCTCTCTGAACAAAACCAGAAGAGAGAGGCCACCTAAGCTAAAGAAAGTGTGCATATGATCAGTGGCTGCACACAGTGACTTTGAACATTATCTGCCAAGGAAATGGTCAAGAAGGGGTTAAAGACTTAAACCAAGTTCTCTGGAATACAGGTGAGGAAAGAGTCATTTACCTTCTCCAAATGGACAGGGTAGAGCTGAAAAACGAACAAAATAAAGCAAGAACAAGACAACAGAAACACAATTAGTCATTTCAGAGCTCTGAGCAGAATCGTTCACATTTCAGGAGAGCTGGGGATTTCATCCTTGAGGCAGACCATCCCTGTGGGTCTTCTATAGATATGCAAAGGAAGAGTAAAGACTTATTTTTAGAATGGAGGGATTTGAGCACCAAGGAGCCAAAAGGTTTAAAAAGGTGATGCAGAATGTTACTTTAACAGTGGACAAACATGTAGCTTGCAAGTTGTTTATTTAATTAGGAGGTAGAGAGTGGTGAAGAGACCACGCTTTTAAAACCAGGCTGGCTGGACTCCATCTCAGCTCCACCTCTTAGTAACTGTTGTGCCTTTGACAATTTCCTTAACCTCTCTCTGTTTCTGTTTGTTCTTCTGTAAGTTTGTGTTAATAAGAATGTATGACTTACAGAGTTGTAGTGAGGACTAAACAAATTAAATCACAGAGAGCATGGGGCTCATAAGAAGTACCCTAAACGTGAGCTCATTTGTTAACTGTGTACAGACAAAGCTCAATCTCTGTCTAGATTTTGGCTTCTCTTTAAATGGATTATAAATTATTGCTTGTCTTTAGAATATTGAAGAGAGACCTTGGAGTCCACCAGGCAGGAAGAGACGAGCTGTTGAAGAAGCCAGGCACCCAGAAAGAAGGAAGTTATCACTGTCAGAGTAAGGGTAAACCAGGCTCAATTTGGAGAACACAGACACATTCCCTGGAGAAGGCCAGAATTCACAGGAAAGAGAACCAGGTAGAAGTTTCGCCTTCCCATGATCAAGCAGGAGGGGAGCAGAGCCTTCGTAATTTGGATGTTATCTGCCAATACGATGTCATTTTAGGTGTCGTGGTAGAGTCCTGGGCTGACATACTAGCTACACACAGACTAGAAGGGTTCTCACCTTGCTCTAGCTCCTCTGTGGAGGAAATATGTCACTGGGCCATCGGCAAAAAGTTATGCTTTGGTCTCTGCTGAGAGTCTGCAGAAAGGAGTGTTCTACAGTATGATTGTTCTATATCCTCTGCTTCTAGAAAAGTTAAGGCAGAAGTCAAGCCAGAAATAAAACTGCTCTTTACTTCTGTCATTAGAGATTAAGCAGATGATGAGCAATCACCTGTCCTCCTCTCTGTTTTGAAGCCAAATGAAAAACTTTCAACATTACTCAGGACAGCTTTGGGGCTCCGTTCTCGTGTAAAGATGTATATATCTGGACCACGCCTCTCAGACACAGGGATGACAAGCTTGTCTGGAGTTTGAAAACATATTTGTGAACTCCTGAGGGAACTCTGGAGGCTGGATAGATTTTCAATCTGTAGCTTAGTTCTTCTGACTGAAAATCTAGACTACATCTTTTCATTTGACAAAGCATCTGTGTCTCTAAGTGTATATTACGCTTATTACTTCTTTCAATTTTTCCTCATTAAGTTTAGTCAAAGGGCTGGCATTCCACTTAAAGAAAAAGGGATTTCTGAAGCATTTAAAAACAATCCTTAAAAGTTCTGCCATCTGTTTCTGAATCATTCAGAAAACCAACTGAAGAAATGCAAACATTTTTTATAAAACTGGTGACATGTCAACAGCTCTACTCTTAGAAGGAGTGTGACTTGTTTTTCATGTGATCTCTCAGTTTATTGACTTTGGGGTTCTAATCCTGATTCTGATTCCCACTGAACAACAAACAAGTGCCTTTAGTACTATTTTATCATTTGCACTTTGAGAAGTCCAGTCTTCATAGGTGTGTGTGCCTCAGGGGCATTAGAAATGCACTAACATAGCTAGGCAAAGAGCGGTGGGCAGATGCAAAAGGTTTTCAATGAAGATAAACTGTAAGACATTTTCTTCTCCTTTTGCTTCATTTTGTGTCTCCTTGCTGTATTTGTATTTTCTTCCCTCTAATATCGAAGACATTTTCTATTTGATTTGTGATTCAACATTCAATGTTGAAAGTCTCCTCTCTAAGATCCAGATAGAAACTAATATACTGCCTTAGGTAATCTTACTCTGTGACCTTCCTCACTAGATGCCTAATGTAGGACAAGATTCTTCTTTTATAGTTTCTGAGTGCCTTCTTTTTATGTGGGAGATTTAGCAAATGATGCCTGACAAATCCTTTCTCATAACTTCTAACTATTAAAATGTCCTTTCCGTGAGTCATGTTTTCTTTTTAACTTTACTTTCGGTGTTTTAGATTTGTGCTCCGTACCCTGCAAAAAATAAAGATCTTTTCACAATCTAAAAATAAAGCCTACTTCATGAAGAGGGAAAAACTAACTCAATACCACAGAGATGCCATCAGAGGCCTGATACATAAATGGGTTAAGAAAGGACCTGGATAAAGTTTGCAGGGCCAGAAAAGACTCAGGAAAACTCTGGGCTCTGCCTCACTATATTAGATCAGATTTGTCTAGCTGTAAGTAATGGAAATTGACTCTGGCTAGCTTACACAAAAGGAGAAAAAAGAGGAATTCAGCAGAAGGAAATCGGAGAATCACAAATATATAAAGTAACAGTTAAAAACAAAACTATAGGAGGACAAGGTATGAAAGCAGCTTCAGGGACCTCAGCGTTCAAACCCCATGGACTTTTTCTTCAAAGAGCTCTTGAATATAATTGAGCTCCATGGACCCCAGCCCTGTCTCTCTGTCGTTCACACCCGAGATTCCTGGGACTCGGTATCCAATGGTTCCATTTTGGTCAGTTGTCTATTTCAGTGGCAATTATGGCAGGATCCTAGCACACAGACTCAGTTCTTAGAACCACACCTACAGAAGTAAGCAGGTGTTAGTTTGGGCCCTCTAAGAAGCAGATGCCAAGACAGCATTAGACAGGAAAATGATTTACTGGAGAAAACACCTGTGAAGAATAAAGGCGTGGAAGAGAAGATACCATGATGCAGGTCTCATCCCTATGACGGGGAGAGAAAAGGAAGCAGATTTGAATTGCTTCCTAAGAACCTAAGACTGCAGCGCTAAGGAAATTCTGGCCAAGCCAATTTGAATTCTTGAGCCGAAGTCACCTATCAGAAAATTCTTACCACCTTATTAGAGTGACCCTGCCTTAGTATCCCTACCATTCTCAGTCATTGGCCAAAAGCAGCCCAGGGAAAAGACAGCCTAGCCTTGGATATGAGTATTGTCATGGATTCAGCGTGCAGCAGCTGGGGCCGTCAATCAGTGATATCCCTCATAGCAGGAGATGTGGGTAGTACATTTCCATGGCTGCCACAGACCTGTTCCTCAATAAGAGAGAAACACAGACAATGGGGAGGTCACCCTAAGAAATGTCCTCTGCATTTGCCTTTTCAGTTGAACTCTTGAGAATTAAGTGATACCTCTGTTTGAGACTCTGTGGGTACCAAGCCATGAGTCTGATTGGATTTAGTAATTTCTAATATCCATTCGGCTTTGCATTATCCTGTTTTGTCACATTCTATTTTAAGATCCTACCAAATGAAATAGAGTTGAATCAAATGTCCTCTACAGTATTATAGGAAAGTCACCCCTCGGGTTATGATACATAAGACCCTACCAAATGAAATAAAGCTGAATCAAACATTCTCTACGGTATCACAGGATAAGTCATCCCTTGGGTAATGATACCTAAGACGGCTGGCCGTAGGTTGTTTTGCTAATATGAGTAGACTCACTCACTGGCTTGCTCTTCTTGTTTACTAGGAGCCATGTCTACAGAGTTACACTTCGGTGCTCCTGTAATAACAATCAGAGCATGATTTTAGTGGCAGAAACACAACTGCGTTCACGGAGGAAAACAGCAGTTGAAAGTAGAAAAAGACCAGAAATGGTATGTTTATGGGGAGAAGAGGTGCCCAGTATTCCAAGGAGAATCCCCCTCCCCTGCTACATATAATTTATTCTGGCTTTCCCATCTACAGGAGTGTCAGGACTCACTGAAATTACAGTCTTAGCTTTGTCTTCTCCTTAGCTGCTCACGGAAAGATCCAGGTGAGTTCATTTCCGCTCACTATGTAGAGATGCAGGCCCTAAGAGAAAAGTAGAGACTTGTTCAAAACCACGCCATAGGTATACCTCTGATACTGCACAGATACTGTATCCTAGATCTCCTGTGAGACCTGGGGCATGTCTTCAGTTCCTTTCCGAAATTTTTCCTTTGCAACTTTCTGTTACTCTTTTGCGAACACTATAATGAAGAGATTTACTAAGTGCTACTTAATGACATAAATTCTACGTTAAGGCCTTAAAAACTTTATTTTCAGATGTCTGTAAAATCTTGTTTAGGAATAATATAGGTGCAAATAAAATTCTTATGTGACTGCATTAGTCATGACATAAGCTCCTATAAAAAGTAACCTCCAAATCTCAGCTACTTAACATCCAGTGTAGATGTTTCTAATTGGATGACTGCAGTAGCTCTCTTCCAAGTAGTGATTCATGACCCAGGCTACTCCCATTTTGGGGCTCCATTATATTGAGATTTCACTCATCCTAGCATTACCCAACACCAGACAGGAGAAAGACAATGCGAATGAAGGATTACATATGGAAATTTTTTTCTCAGCCATGCTGAAACGTGGCTTATGTCATTTCTTTATATATTCTATTCACCACAACCCATCAAATGGCCCAACAGACTGCAAGGAATGATTTACCAGGGAAAACACCTGTGAAAGATAAAGTAAAGCTGGGAAATATCATATCATCATTGTGTGACCATCATAGAGTGTTCTTACACAAACCTAGATGGTATAGCCTGCTACATACCCAGGTTATATGCTATAGCCTATTGCTCCTAGGCCACCAACCTGTGCAGCATGTTACTGTACTGAATATTGTCGGTGACTGTAATACAATGGTGAGTATTTGTGTATCTAAATATAGAAGGGGCACAGTGAAATTACAGTATACAAGATAAAAATGGTACACCTATACAGGGCAGTTACCATGAATGGAGCTTAC
Organism: Cacajao melanocephalus; assembly: GCA_963573385.1. Classification (NCBI taxonomy): domain Eukaryota; kingdom Metazoa; phylum Chordata; class Mammalia; order Primates; family Pitheciidae; genus Cacajao; species Cacajao melanocephalus. Next base: position 75,984 of record CAUYLG010055467.1, read on the forward strand.
AGACCTGGAAATTGCTCTGGGTGAGTGAGTAAGTGGGGAGTGAATGTGAAAGGGCATTACTGTACACTACTGCAGACTTTAGAAGCTATAGGCTATGTTAAATTTATTTTAAAAATCCTTTTCTTTTTCAATAAATTAATTTTAGCTTATTGGATGTAGCTTTTTTACTTTATAAACTTTAAAAAAACTTTTTGGTTAAAAACAAAGACACACACACATTAGACTAGGTCTATACAAAGTCAGGATCATGAAGATATCTATGTGATAGGAATTTTTAGCTTCATTATAATCTTATGGGACTACTGGCATATATGCAGTTCATCATTAACCAAAACATTGTATATGTCCTATATTTCTTTTTCATAGGTATTAAAAGCTATAATTCCCCTTAAGCACAGTTGTAGCTGCCTCCCACAAATTTTACTATGTTGTCTTTTCATTATCATTCAATTCAAAATATTATCCTTGTGGTTTATTCTTTGACTTACACACTATTTAGAAGTGTATTATTTAATTTGTACATATTTAAAATTTTCTTACATATTTGACAAATTTCTAATTGCAGTTTTATCAGAGAACACACTATGATTTCTTTGTAGAAAAATAAAAATGCTTTTAAATAGAAATTATTTTCTGGCTGAGAATATAGTCTACTCTCAAGAACTCACCATGCACTCTTGTAAGTTTATTTTGCAGTTGTTTGGTATAGTGTTCTATATACAATAAGTAGGTCAAGACTGCCGAAAGTATTGTTCAGAACTTCTTTGATTTTTGTTTGAATGTTCTATTAATTGCAATGGGAGAGATATAAAAATCTTCAACTATCATTGTGGTATTGTCTATTTTTCTGTTTAATTCTGTCAACTTTTGCTTCTTGTATTTTGAAGTTTTTTATTAGGCACATATGCATTCGTCATTGCTAAGTTTTCCAAATACTTTGCCTTTAATCAGCATGAAATGTCTATCTAACTCTGATAATAGCTTTTTATAAAGGAATTGCAAAATTTGAAATCTACTTTATCTATTAAAACCACTCCATCCTTTAAAAAATTTTTTTAATTGTGGTAAAATACACATAAAATTATCTTAACTATTCTTAAGTGTACAGTTAAGTAGTGTTAAGTATATTCACATTGTTGTGTAACCAACATCTATCACTTTTTCATCTTTCAAAACTGAAACTCTATACCCATTAAACAACACCTCCTCATTTCTCCCTCCTGCCAGTCCCTGGCAACCACCATTCTACTTCTGTTTCTATCAGTTTGACTATACTAGATACCTCATATAAATGAAATTGTACAGTATTTGGCTGTCTTTCGGTACTGATTTCACATAGCATAATGTCTTCAAGTTCCATTTATTTTGTAGCATGTGTCAGCATTTCCTTTCTTTTAAAATCTGGATAATATTTCATTGTATGTATATACCACATTTTGTTTATCCATTCATCTGCGAATGGGCATTTGAATGGCCTCGACCTTTTGGCCATTGTGAAGAATGTTATAAACATGAATGTATAGATATCTCTTCAAGACTCTATTTTCAATTATTTTGGTGATATATCTAGAAGTATGGGTATTGCCGGATCATATGGTAACTCTATTTTAAATTTGTTTAGGAACTGCTGTACTGTTTTCCGTAACAGTTGCACCATTTTACATTCCTACTATATTCATTCTCATGCTGCTATGAAGAAATACCTGAGACTGGGTAATTTATAAAGAAAAGAGGTTTAATTGATTCACATTTCCCTATGGCTGGGGAGGCCTCAGGAAACATACAATCATGGGGGAAGGCACCTCTTCACAGGGCAGCAGGAGAGAGAATGAGTGCTGAGCAAAGGGGGAAACCCCTTATAAAACCATCAGCTCTCCTGAGAACTCACTCACTATTATGAGAATAGTGTGGGGGAAACCACCCCCATGATTCAATTATCTTCATCTGATCCCACTCTTGACACATGGAAATTATTACAATTCAAGGTGAGATTTGAGTGGAGACACAAGCCAAACCATATCACCTACTGATGGTGCACAAGGGTTTCAGTTTCTCCACATCCTCACCAACACTTGTTATTTTCTGCTTCTTAAAAATTTTTATTTTATTTTATGAGACTGAGTCTTGCTCTGTCCCCCAGGCTGAAGTGCAGTGGTTCGATCTTGGCTCACTGCAACCTCTGCCTCCCTGGTCCAAGCAATTCTCCTGCCTCAGCCTCCTGAGTAGCTGAAATTACAGGCACCCACCACCATGCTTGGCTAAGTTTTGTATTTTTAGGAGAGATGGGGTTTCACCGTATTGGCCAGGCTGGTGCCAAACTCCTGACCTCAAGTAATCCACCTGCCTCGGCCTCCCAAAGTGTGGGATTACAGGCATGAGCCACCATGCCTGGCCTCTGCTTTTTTTTTTTTTTAAATACTGGCCATCCTAATGGGTGTAAAGTACTAACTGTTTGTGGGCTTTCCATCCTTCTTATCTATACTGTTTGCATGCTATATTTTTTCCATCTAGTTATGTTCAAACTTTGTCTTTATATTTAAAGTGCATCTCTTAAAAACGACCTACACTGGAGTCTTGTGGTTTTTTTTCCTCATATTCTGATAACTTCTGCATTTCACTGGGTATATTAAGGCTAGTAATGGTTGGGTGTGGTTTTTACCCACCCAACCAATAAAAATATTTATTCTTTATTTTTTTATTTATTTCCTCTTTTAAAATTCTTTTAGTCCTCTTTACCTGTATTCTTGAATTATTTGAATATTTTTAGAAACTTTAAAAATGTTCCCATTGGGTTTTCAGTCATACTTTGCCTTTTTGCCTGTTCTATGGATTAAAATATGTATCTTAAAGTTTTCACAGACCAAATAACAATTAATATTATAGCATTTCATATAAAATATAGAATCCTGCCAGCCCATGGATACATATCTCCTCCTCATCCTTTATGCTACATCTACCTTCATTATCAACATTGTCATTATTCATTATCAACAATTCATTATCAGCATTGTCACAAGAGACTGTTATAGTTGTGGCTTTACACACTGTGTGGTAAAGAATTAATCTTGCTCAAAGGAAGGTCTGGCCTGTGCCCTTCACTTCTGGAAGGTAATCTTGAAGCCCTTGGAATGTACTGCCTGATAAGTGTCTGTTTCCCTGAGGACTTTGAGCCACATCAAATATAGCAATGTCATTTATAGTGGAAATTTTGGGTCCTACTGGAGGAGCAGGAAACTAAGGTCAGCCATGTGGATGGTCCATCATGTCTATGGGACACAGCCATGATACAATCTTGAACAACAAGATTCAGGTGAGATTCCCCAGTTGGCACTACTCCATATGTCTTGTCATACATCATTTCCATGAACACTGAGAAAGGACAACTGGAAGCTCCATCCATGGAATTCTCTTGGACTCTACCCATCTCTGTCTCTTTCTTCAGCTGACTGCAATCTGTAATAAACCATAACCATGAGTATAACTGCTTCCAGTGAGTTATGTGAATCTTTCTAGTGAATTATTGAATCTGGGGGTGGTCTTGGAGACCTCAAACTTCTAGTTGGTGTCAGCAGTGAGGGTGGTCTTGTGGTCTACCCTTTAAACTCATAAACACTCATATGTATGGTAAAGAAATTAAGAGGATAAAAAAAAAGTATAGTCTTTGAATTCACCCAAATATTTTCATTTCTGATACTCTCTTTTTGAGGATGTGTGTGTCCATTTGGAATTATTTCCCTTCCTCTAAATTACTTGTTAGCATTTTAAGTGCAGGCCTATTGATGATACATTCTTTTGGTTTTTCTAAGTGAGAATATCTTTATCTCACCTTCATTTTTGAAGAGTTTTTTTCACTAGATAGGGAATTCTGGGTTGACAATTTTTGTTTTCTTTTTTTCTTTCACCACTTAAAAATATTTTTACACTCCTTTCTGATGTCCATAATTTGTAATGAGAAGCAATTTGTAAATCAAATGATTGTTCCATTATATGTAATCTATAATTTCTCTCTTGCTTTCTCAAGTTTTTCTCTTTATATTCAGCTTTCAAAAGTGTATGATGTTCCCACCAAAACCTTTTTTATGTTTGTCCTGCTTAGTGTTTCTTGATCATATTTAATTTGTGTATTTTTATGCTTCATCAAATTTTGAAAACATTGGTTGTTATTTTTTACATTTCTTTTTCCTTGCCCAATTCTCTCTCTTCTTTTCTTGTAGGATTCCAATTACATGTATGTTGGACTATTTTATATAATCTACAAGATCCTTGAGGCTCTGTTCATTTTCTTTTTTTCTCTGATATTTACTTTAAATAATTTTATTGGTCTATCATGTTCACTTGCCCTTATCTCTGTCATTGCTACTTTGCCTTTGCAGGGGAAGAAAGATATATTTTTTTCTCAACCATCATAAATGCTTAGTTGGAACAGACCTCTGTATAAAAAGACATTTTAACAAGAGAAAAACAGAAATTTATTAACATGTATATTTTATATACACATGAAAGATACACAGAGAATGAGTAATTCTCAAAGATATAGCTTTGAATTTCAGCTTATATAGCATCTTCAACAAAGAAGAGTAAATTTTTAGGGAATGACCAGAAAATAAAAAGAGTTTTGAATCTCTAGGGGCATTAAATTGTGAGAAAGCAAATAAATGGTACACACTAGTTAGTAAAGCTTGTTTTGCAGATTTCTCTAATGCTATCTCCAGGTCTACAGGGGTCTAAAGTTAACTTTTGTTCTCCATGGCAGAAAAGGGAGGTGGCATATCTTTTGGTTTTATTAATTTGTGTTCAGCTTTTAGGCAAATAAGGGGTGAACACAGAGTTTTCCTGCATCTGCTTCTTCTTAATTGCCATGAGCTCAGCAGTCCCTATGCCAAAGAGGTATATTTTGGGGTAACATATTCTGGCGTCTCACACTCTTAAATCCATCTGATAGTTTTAAAATTTCAGTTATATTTTTCAGTGTTAGAATTTACATTTGTTTCCTTTTTACTCATTTAATTTCTCTCCTGAAGTTTCCTATTCTTTCACTTACTATAAGCATTTTTTTGTTTTACTTTATTCCAGAGTCATCATAGTGGCTTTAAAATCCTTATCAGTCCAATATTTGGATTATTTTATATTTAGTTTTATTTAATTTTTTTCTTATGAGTATGTCCTACTTTCCAGGTTTGTTATTTATCAACTAATGTTGATGTACCCAGAGTATTATGAATGTTAAGTTGTGGAACCTGGATGCTAATGCTTTTCTCTAATAACTATTATTAAGTTTTAGCAAGCAATTTTAATTGGTTTAAAATGAAAACTCAATTTCTTATGTAGCATCTCCAAATGCAGTTCATATCTTTTGTCTTAGCAGGGCTGTTGTGAGCCTACTTGGCACATGTGTGGTTCAAGAGTTATTGAAAATAAGAGCAGATAGAATTTGGAGATCTTCCTTCTGATCCTTTTTCTTACAGGCTATTCCTCTCTCTGTAGTAACTGTGGTCTCCTCAGATTCAGTCTTCTGGGTCCCTGGGACAAAAAGACTGAATCATTTTTTCCCCACCAGTGTCCCAATATTACTCAATCCCCACTGACTGCACCTTGTCCTAGGCTAAAAGGACAAACATGGAAACTCACTCCTTCAGCTCCTTTCCCAGGAACATGAACTACTTATAAAAATTTGCTTGTATCACTTCAATCTCTAGTGACTTCAGCTAGCTACTTTTTACATTATGTCCAGAGTTTATAGCTATCCTCTGCAGGCAGATCTATATCTTATGCAGCAATTACGCCATATTTTCTTTATAACCATCTTTCAACCACTAAATTGGAATTTTGCCTGTGTGGGAGGCATCCCATGACTATCTGGAGGGATCTCAGTTTCACAGATATTGATTATTGTAAGCTAAGTGACAATGAGGATTCCCATTTAAATTCTTATTAAATTTAATGCAAATTGATACAAATTGCATACCCACATATAAGATAATGATATACTAGCTATGACTTACAACTAGAATATAACTAAAGTTATAGCTTTTGAAATTAATTGAGCCTAAGGAATAATTCTATTAGGCATTGATATTTATTTAATTTTTAAGAGAATAATATTTATATATAAGCAGTAATCTGATTTTCACAAGATTCTAAGAATATAATATTGTCATTTGGTACATTGGTGCCTTTGGGCCTATCTTGCCCTATTATTTTTAACAAGAGTAGGGTTAGAAACTATGAGATGATTATCGGTTGTAATCACGAGCTATGCTGTTTTGGAGAGGAATTCTAATGATAGAGAAAACTAGTTAATGCAACCTAGCTGCAGGTGTTATTGTTTATGAATAAATCTCACATATCTGACCTTAGCCAAGTTATTCAAGACAGGGTTCCTCATTTTCCACACGTATGATAAATGGATAGACTGGTTAAAATAGAAGAATTAAGGAGTGAAAAGCAGCTGGCACAGTGTTCAGCCAGTTTAGTCAACATATGCAGCAGTAACTATTTGGTGGCTTTGCAATGCGTCAGCAATCACCTAGACTGAAATTTATTTGCCAGAATTCCCCTTCCTGCACACTTCAGGTGGGCCAGGCCACAGAGAGATTTGAGTGGGATATCTGGAGAGCAGAGTGAGGCAGCAGCCATCTGTAGTTGACATTCAATGCCATCCATTTGCTAGCTTACCCTGCTGGCACAAGGTAGCTGATGGGCCTCTAACTGACCACCATTTCCTAGAGACTTCTGCAGCTTGCCTGACTCCTGGGCCATTTATGTGCATTTTGTTCCCTGATGAAAAGCTGCCACTTCTGCAGGACAGCTGTATCATCCAGGTCAGAGGAAACAAGAGATGATAGAGGTCTCAGGCTGCCCTTCTGTGCTCAAGCTTCTATTGTGGGTTCCAGTCTATCCTTGCTCTCCTAACTTTACATCCATCTACCCTTCCTGCCAGCCTGTTCTGTGGCTTCAAGGTCCAGTGTCAGATGGAAAGGTAACAGACTTGCAGAGACCGTTGAACCAGATCCCATAATTATATAAAGTCAAGTACCTAGGACCAGTTGCTCTCTTTCAACACACACACACACACACACACACACACACACACACACACACACACACAGTGTTTCTGCTTCTCTGTTAGAATGCTGATATAAACAATAATTAAGAGTAATTCAATTGGTGATACTCTAAGCATCAAAAACCCTCCTTTAATGGCTAGTGAACACAAACGACTCTGAATATGGTACCTCGGTGCTCTAGAATGCATCATGGTATGTTGCTAAAAACATTTGAAGAGCACCAGCACTTCTAATAATAAAAACAGCAAGAAGTTTAACAAAGGCAGCCAGGTGTAGTGGCTGATGCCTATAATCCCAGCACTTTGGGAGGCCGAGTTGGGCAGATCACCAGAGGTCAGGAGTTCGAAACCAGCCTGGCCAACATGGTGAAACCCCGTCTCTACTAAAAATACAAAAATTAGCTGGGTGTGGTGGCGAGCACCTGTAGTCCCAGCTACTTGGGAGGCTGAGGCAGGAGAGTCTCTTGAGTCCAGGAGGCGGAGGTTGCAGTGAGCTGAGATCACACCGCTGCACTCCGGTTTGGGCGACAGAGTGAGACTCCATCTCAGAAAAAAAAAAAGTTTAACAAAGATTTCTTTAGTATACATTATATTGTGTCAAATGCTATTTCAAATATTTCTTCTACATATGAGCCATATGAAGAATTTATTAGTAGATATTATCATCCACATTTTAAGGTTAAGGAGACAGAGACGGTAGATAAGTAACTTCCTGAAGTCACACAATTAACACATAATGCAGCCAGGACTCTCACATACATGGCACTGATTCCAGAGCCTGTACCCCTAATCATTACACCACACTGCTTTCTGATGCCAGGGGTTACTGTGAAAGCCCACAATAAGTGAGAGCAAATGAACATCACTGAAAATGACCTAGGTAACTGCTTAATTAGAAAAGTTGCAGGCATAGCTGGGTGAGCATTCCTTGAAATTAAGATTGACTGGGATGTGTTGATGACTTTTCAGCCTTCTCGCTTAAAAGATCATGTTTTCTTTCAACAATATTTGTTTATATTTTGGTTTTCTGCCTTTCTTTTCTATTATTCCTTTTCTTTTTCTACTGTCACCCTCAACTTCCAGCTTTCTTCTTTTTTGATCTTTTTCTTGCCAGCACTCTGGGCTGGGAATATTTTAGGAGCAGCTTGTTACATGATATTTCACTAAAAATAATACAAGTCAAGTTATTGGCAAAAAAGTTAGCCTTGAAGAAACAGTTGTTCAGAACCTGGAAAGTGGTGTGGTAGATCTGTCCCAGCTTTTCAAACAGGATAAATCTCTGAGACTTTGTGTCTGGTTGTGAGGGTGTCCAGACTAACAGAGATGAATGATCATGTGACTTCTCCGTGGGCTCAGCTGCCTTGAAAGGGTGAGGACTTGCTGGACAAACATTTTGGGACAAATAGGTCTTATGAATTTATGGAAGTGATATGGCCCCTTTGCTAATTTACTCTCCTCTGCTGATTTAAAAGTTTAACCTCCTCAGGCCTCTGTTCTCTCCCCCAGTTATTCCACAGTGTCTCTTACTCACCCACACCCATTAGATTCTTGTGTACTGTCTGGAAGCCTAATGGTTCAGTGTGTGGACTCTGAAGCCAGACTGTCTGGGTTTGAATCCTGGCTCTGTACTTCTAGCTGGGTGATTTTAATAATCCTGGGCCTCAGCTTTCTTACAGGTAAATAAGTCTAACAACTGTACTTGCCTCAGAGGGTTTTTAGGATGATTAAGTGACTTAGAATTTATAAAGTGCTTAGATAGTGAATGGTAAAAGGGAGTGTTTCCAAGTCAGTTTGTTAAATAAACTTGCAAATCTATCTAGTTTACACTTTTCCTCTGTATTCCAGACCCACATAAGGGTCAACTCTTTATCTCTGCTTGGATATGAGACAAGCAACGTTTCCAGAACTCAGTCTTTAAAAGACATCCTTTGCTTTTGATGTGCCCCATGTTGGGGATCCCCTCCCCTCTATCCATCCAGTCTAGAAACATACGGGTCACCTTCACCTCACTCTACGTCACTCTACCCATCATATTCTTGACTCTGCCTCTGAAATATCTTTCAAATCCTTCTATGGTTGCCCATTAACTTTGCCAACCTAGTGGGTCAAGCAACCACCATCTGGTTTTGGACCATAGCAATGAGCACCCAAATGGTCTCCATGTACCTGCGCTTGTACCTCTCTAGCTGATTCCTCTAACTGTGGAAAAGGAGATCTTTCAAAATGAAATACAGTGGCATGCTTTAAAAAACTCTCCCACAAATGTGCATTGTTCTTGGTTTATAAAGCTTCAGATCCTGATGCCTCAAGGAGCAGTGTTCTGCCTCTGCTTCCCTCACCACCTCCATCCCTCACTCTCACCCCACCTGCCCCCTAGGACCTTCAGCGACGTAGGTCCCTCTGCTTGGAATATCATTCCTGTCGCTTCTTGCCATTAGTCCTGCCCCTCACCTGCTCCACTCATTGATTTCACACTCCCCTCAAGATGCAACTCAGTGTCGCTCCTTCACCCCAGAGCAGTTTGGTATCCTAGTTGGACATTTCAATTATACTCTTGCTTATCCTTTGTGTCACTTATTACAATCATAATTTAATATTTTAAATTTAATTTCTGTCTTCCTACTAGACTCCCCGCTGGGCAAAGACTTTATGTCATACAGTGTTACATTTCCAGCACACAGAATGAGCCCAGTGAGTAGTCGTTCAATGAATGAGCAAGTATGCATATGGCTTTACCCATGTTGTTACACCTTTGATCACTGCTAATGAGCACAGAAAAAAAAGTTAAGCACCTTCCCCTACACTGATCCCACATCCATTTAAAAAAAAAAAAAAAGGATCCTTGGTTTATAGATCCCAAATTTCTACAAATGTAATGTCCATTTTTTTATTTTAAAGGATTTTATTTCAAATTACCTTCCACAGTTTGGAACCACACTTGATATCCCTGAAAACATTTATTTGCTTTAAATGCATATTCTCAATGCATTTTGCATAACTTACAAAGAAAATTTCTGTTTCTATACAATTTTTTTCCCAAGGTGTGCCTCTATTCCTGTGACAGGACTTGAAGAACAATTAAATCTCATTATGACCTTTTATTTCAACTTTGTCCCTCAGTGCCCATAATGAGCCACAAATCATTGAAATAGATCATTCTTTTCATCATTCCTCAGTGGCCCAATTACCAGGAAAGCACAATAATATCGCAAAAAAAAAAAAGAAAGGAGAATGAAAGCCTGCTCAAAGGATGCATTTACATTCTTAAGGATTTCTAGGGGTTTTTTTTTTTTGATGAAACAAACTACAATGAATGAATCAGAAACTTTATCAGACCTTTATTTCAGGAGAGCAACATGAAAAGGAAGACAAAGTTCCTTCACTTATCCAATAGTTATGAAGCTACGTGTAACAGAATATTTTATGTCTTCTAATGTATATGGTAATATAATTGAAGAACAATTATTATATAAATTGGAAAATTTTTAAAAATAGAAAATAAAAATCTGAATGTAATTGTTTAGCGCTAATACACAATTATTTGTTTGTTTTCGGATCTCATGCAAAATGTCCTTGAATTTTAAAACATGTTTATGTTACCCTCTTCATTCCCTTCTGCAGATTACAGCTGCATTTTCTTCTGTCCATTGGCCGTAGAAATGATGCAATGGAAGGCACTATCATTTTCTTTATAGACTGGTTGCATGCCTCTGCTTTGCTTAATCCGTAAAACTCTTTAAGGCATTTAAAACTGCATGTAAAAATGCTTCCATCATGCTTGTTGATTTGAACCAGGTAAATGAGGTTTGTGGACTATCCAAGAGAGTCCATGGATTGTTCAAGAGGGTCATTTAACTTTGTTTTCAGAGCAGGTCATGGGAGTCTTGGATGTTCAGAAGTTAAACATGCATTTTAGGTGTTTTGTCCCTTTTCTTCATTACTAATTTAGGCTTTATTCCTCCTGAATCTTTTGAATTAATTATATTTTTAGAAGTACAGCCTCTTGTGGTAGAGAATTAGACAAAAATATTGCTTTTTACATGAAGTAACAATTCTCACTGCTAAGATATCTTTCAGAATTTTAAAGGTGGTGTTCTCATTTTAATATCTAAGGATTTGATGTTCATTCTTATAAAATTGTTTACAGTTTTAAAGATTTCCATTAGGTGGTCTCTCAGCCTTCATTTTTCCTAACTAAAGATTTCTAGTCTTGTCATCCTGACAACTCATGGCTCAGCGACCTTCCCTAGAATACTGAATATTCACTAGTTTTTGGCTTATTGAAATCTAATTTATTCCCAATTCCCAGTCATTCAATGGGGATCCACCACTTGCCACTCTCACTATATATACACACACTACACCAGGAAGTCTATTTTATATATATATATATATATATATATATATATACACACATATATATATGTGTGTGTGTGTGCGCGCACGTGTGTGTGTGTAGGTGTGTATATATATGTGTGTGTATATATATGTGTGTCTGTATATATATATGTGTGTGTGTGTATATATGTGTATGTGTGTGTGTGTGTATATATATAATGTATAGTGTAGCTATCTTCAACCCTGGCTTAGGGATGGTATCTGAGTCATGCGTGGCCATATAAGGTTTCATATTCCCCTGTCTATAGTGATTTGTTTAGAGGCCATATCAGTGTCACTGAGATGCCATGAAATATTTCGTAGACCTCTTGGGTAAGAGACTGGTGTGCTTTGGGGAGCTACATTTAAACGCGAGGCAATGACGTTCTGAGGCTGTTGTAGATATCTTTCTATCACAAGTGGACATCTTTTTGAGGATGAAACCCACTGTAATTAAACAGTAGCCTTTCACAACCCTAGGAGAAAGTGAAGCCTGGGACCTTAATATGTTATTAATGTTCTGTAATAATCAATTCTCAATCTCTGAAGGATGATGTAAATGATTTTATAAAATATCTGAATGCCCCAAAGATCAAATAGATACACAATGAGAAAACCCCAAGTTTTGAGGGCTGTGGAGCCAAGTCCTATTGCTGGTTATACAAATGAATTATACTTAGGGAAAGAAAAGCAGATGCATGTGTTAGCTGAGGTTGCATGGGGCCACAGGGTACAATGGTTCATTCAATAAACTAATTTTCCCCACATTCAATTAACAAAACAATACATGGTTATAACATATTATATGCCAAAATGAACAGTAGTCAAGTAAAATATGACGGGATTTTCATAGATCAAAGTATGCACTAGTGAATTACAGCAAAATATTCTAATTTCTCCAGCTGATACGGATTCAGGCTTGGTCAATGAGTCCCTTAACTTTTTGCAGAGTTGTAACAGAGTAGCATAGTAAAGAAAGAACAAAACCTAGCCTGAGCCGCATAGCTACTGAGCTGTATGCTAAGGAGGTCTTTATCTCAGTGTCCTCATCTTTAAAATGGAAGGGTATGAGACTGATATGCTGCCTACTGCGCTAACAAGGGTGCTGAATCCGATCTGTGGCAAATCTGACAAAAACAAGCAATGGGGAAAGGATTCCCTATTTACTAAATGGTGTTGGGAAAACTGGCTAGCCATATGCAGAAAGCTGAAACTGGATCACTTCCTTACACCTTATACAAAAATTAACTCCGGATGGATTAAAGATTTCAACATAAGACCCAACATCATAAAAACCTTAGAAGAAAACCTAAGCAATACCATTCAGGACAGACAAGGACTTCATGACTAAAACACCAAAAGCAATGGCAACAAAAGCCAAAATAGACAAATTTGATCTAATTAAGCTTCTGCACAGCAAAAGAAATTATCACTAGAGTGAACTGGCAACCAACAGAATGGAAAAAAACTTTTGCAATCTATCCATCTGACAAAGGGCTAATATCCAGAATCTACAAAGAACTTAAATAAATTTACAAGAAAAAAACAACCCCATCAAAAAGTGGGCGAAGGATATGAACACTTTTCAGAAGAAGACATTTATGCAGCCAACAAATATATGAAAAAAAGCTCATCACTGGTCATTACAAAAATGCAAATCAAAACCACATTGAGATACCATCTCACGCCAGTTAGAATGGTGATCATTAAAAAATCAGAAGACAACAGATGCTGGAGAGGGTGTAAAGAAATAGGAATGCTTTTACACTATTGATGGGAGTGTAAATTAGTTCAACCATTGTGGAAGACAGTGTGGCGATTCCTTAAGGATCTAGAACTAGAAATACCATTTGACCCAGCAATCCCATTACTGGGTATATACCCAAAGGATTATAAATCATTCTAATAGGAAGACACATGCACACGTATGTTTATTGCAGCACTGTTCACAATAGCAAAGACTTGGAACCAACCCAAATGCCCATCAATGATAGACTGGGTAAAGAAAATGTGGCACATATACACCATGGAATACTATACAGCCGCAAAAAAGGATTTATTCATGTCCTTTGCAGGGGCGTGGATAAAGCTGGAAGCCATCATTCTCAGCAAACTGACACAGGAACAGAAAACCAAATACCTCATGTTCTCACTCATAAGTGGGTGTTGAACAATGAGAACACATGGACACAGGGACACAACCAAACACCAGGGCCTGTTGGGGAGTGGGGGACTAGGGAAGAGATAACGGGATGGGGGAATAGGGGAGGGGCAGCATTAGTAAGGAAATGTATTCTCTTCCTGGGTACACAAAGGGGCGTGGTTTTAAAGGTAAAAACTTTCCAGTGCCACACCTACATCCATGTCTAGATCTGGGAGCTTAGAGGTCTTTAACTTTCACACAGAAGGGAAGACAGACTGCCCAGGTGAGCTCCCTTTGTTTAGAAAAGCCCACAAAAAGCTATGGGAGGACTGTGGGCCAAACCACAAATCCAAGATCGAGCACTCCAGTGGAAGTTTAAAGGAACTCCTTTCATAGGACAGAAAACTTGAATGGGTGGGGAATATCTCCCAGGTTAAAAGTCCCCTTCTCCCCCATCAGTGCAAACTCCATTTCTGGATCCCCTTCCACGACATCGTGGGAGCTGCTTCTCTTTCTCCTTTCTCTCTCTCTCTCTGCCTAACTAAATAACTTTCTGCAAAACTCTTTGAGGTCCGATATTTACTTAAAATGAGCTCACTGCGCACGGCAGGGTCCCCTCCCCCATTCTTGGGTGAGTGAGGGACCAAGGGCCTGGAAGAACACATCCTATCGGGGAGTGACCTGAGCCCATCGTCTGCAATTTGGTCACATTAGGAGAAATACCTAACGTAGATGATGGGGTGAAGGATGCAGCAAACTACCATGGCATGTGTATACCTATGTAACAAATCTGCATATTCTGCACATGTACCCCAGAACTTAAAGTAAAATGAAAAAAATACAGTCGATTAACAAAAATTAAAATAATAAAATGGAAGGGTAGGTAAATAGCCTTCAAAATCCTTTTAATGTATAGGTTTTGGTCTATTTCTTTTCAAACCTTTTATACTTAGCCCAAATCCTTACCAATACATTTTCATTATTAATCTTATAAATACCTGAATGATCCTCAGAATGGAAGGGATAACATATCATAGACCAAAACTGGATGTTTATCAAACTCTTATGTCTACTTACACTGCCTGTCTAAGATGTATCAGTTTTAGGAAACAGAGGGATATTATTCTGAGAAAGCTGCAAGTGGTTCCCAATACATACACACATATCTCTGTTTACAATTACCATACTAAATCAGTAATTTCTTTCAGTTCAAGGCTTGAGATTCATTTGACTACTTTTTCTCGAGATCTAATTCATTTAACATTTTCCCACGGAGCAAACTACAGGCAAAACTAATTAATGTTATTAATAATGATATGACAGTAATAATAGACATTTGAGTACATACCAAGCAACTTTCATTTTACTAAGTTTTTAAAATGGATTACCTCATTCAGTCCTCTCAAAAGTGCTTTGAGGTAGGTGCTAACATTTCCAGGTTTTAAAATGGAAAAACTGAGATTCAGATTTTAAAACTTGCTCAAAGGTAAACAGCTGTAAAGTGGCTGAGCTGGGATTTGAATTAAGGTCTCCCTGATAGCTAAATCTGTTCTCATTGTTACTATTGCTTCTATAATCACGAATTACATTAATTTAGTGCCTACTATCTTCTATGTGCCAGGCAAGTGTTAAGTGACTTATATTCATTATCTCACATTGCACCACAATCCCATAAGGGAGTTTATTATTCTTACATAGTTGCAAGGCAGAAGAATTTGAAATATTTGGATTATTGCATGCTATAAGTAGATTTCTTTCATGTATTTATGAAATTGGTGCCTTGCTACATGTATACATATAAATGTCAGCCATCAAAGAAAATGGCAGCTCAGGATAAATGCTGTAGAATGGCCCTGTCTAATGAAGGCCAAATGTATGAGAATGAATCTATTCCACACAAATGATTTTTTATAAACTTTCCGATTATTTTTAATCAGAGCCAAGAAAGAGACAGTGGTTTATGACCCAGGACTAATGAGGCTTCAAATATTTTTTTAATAGTTAAAAAGATATATAGTGAGATTCTTTACTTTAAAAAGTTAACATTCTTGTTAAGGAAACAGTAGGATCACTTAAAATAATCATACTATTAGGTTTTAATTTTTATATTTTCTGGCTTTCTAAATAAAAGTACTCCTGCATTTATTATTTTTATAGAGGTAACAACTGTTTCAATTCTGCCCAGCAGAGATTTCTAGCCAATACAGGGTGCCAGAGGACATGAGTCTGGTCCCAGAAAATCACCGTGGATTAAGACTCAGTCTCTGGTCTGGAGGAGTTTACCCCAGAACCCGTTGTCCATTTTTAAACACTTTCCATCCGGGGGCCAAGATTCCTCTGTCTCCAGTCACCTTGCAAGCCGACTGGCTGCATAACAACTATTTTAAACTTAAAAGTCTTTGGAAGGAGTGTAACCTTCATTTAGTAGAAGGAGATAATATATACTTTGTTTTCCTCTGGCTTTGATATGTATCTTCCATAGTTAGAATTCCTATTAATGTTTTAGGTTCTGCTTCGCCAGAGTGAAAACAATGGTCTGTCTTCAAGCAGGTTAAGACCTAGTGATACACTAAGTGTTTAAAAGAATTCTTTTCATTAAGACCTCTCACAAATGAAGCAAAATGAGGGCTGGATTTTACAACAGGCACACAAGGGACTTGATAATGATCTTGAAATTTGTGAAGGGTTATGGTGCAAATGAGGATTTGGAAGCCAAGATATTTTTCAACTGATTGTCCAACCAATAGTAAGTAAAACATTAAAAACGAAAAGTAAAAGGTCTTTCATTTCAGCAGAATTCCAGAATAATAAGGCTTAGGAAATTTGAACTGATACATATAGGAAGCTGAGACACAACTTTAAAAAGTATTTTGCTATGTGCATAGTTTCTGAGGAGAGATGGAACCGACTCATTTCTGAGGTCCTTCTATGGTCAGTCTGTGCAAGGCACACAAACCATCCAAGGTATTTTCTTATGGCTTGTATTTTATAAAAAGAGGAAACAGACTCAAAGATATTAACTTGTCCAAGGTCATGCAACTAGTGAGTGGCAGAATAGGAATTCAAGCCCAGCTCTGTGTGACTCCAAAGCCTGCACTCTTTCCATTAGATCATCCTACATCCTTTTATGGGATGGTTTAGTTGCCAACTGGGGATAAAATAAATGGCCTTTTGAAATTCTTTCCGTTGCCTTGATTCTGTTCTCCCTTATTTGATCTCAATATTGGCCTTAACACTGTTTAGCAATCTGTTATATGGAGAACATGGGTTAGGATTTAATGAGTTTAATGTGAATTTTTTTCAAATTTAAGTTCTCACTCTTACTGGGTCATAAAATCTCAGTGAGAAGGTACCTCAGAGTTCATCTAGTACAAGACAAGTCCAGTACATCACTCAATCTGTCTTTCTCCTTTCAGCAAATATCTAGTAGCCCCATGTGTTAAGTAGTATAGATACAGCAGTGAGCAACACAGACCAGCCCCTGCTATCATGAAGCCTTTTCCTTGTTGCTGTTGCTCTCTTCTGCATTTTATAGCTACTCATCCAGGTGGAGTAGGATAGAGTCCGTGTTATAAAGGAAAGAGGAAAGGCCAAACCATTTTAAAGACTCTCTTTTACATAACTTATTAAGAACCCCCTGTGGTACAGTTGGCATCTAAGGCAGTAATTGGGTACATAAAATTCGATCTTAGTACTCTGCCCTTAGTCAGTGGTCTTATTAGTGAGTTTAAATGCATTTTCTCCATGTGGCTTAAAGATTGTTAAAGATCTAGAAATACTTTTGGACTCTTCTGAGCAGACAGGAAGACAGATGGACCTAGAGAGTAATAGTTGACAAGAACATGCTGTTAGTAGCTTGATTTGAAGGTGGTTGAGAAGGATCTTAGAGATTTCAGTGGGTGTCTGAGACAGGATTTACTTAGAAAGGGAAAAACAAAGTGACTGTAGAGAGAGCCCAGGGAGTATGACATCGCTGCAGGAGCAGAGTGGGAAGGCCAGGAAGAGTAGTGTGAAGTAACACCTACCAAAATATAAGCCAGAAGACGGGCAAAGCCCCCATGCAAGAATGTCACTTGTTGCCTAAAGTACCCTGTGCATTTTGTTACTTTGCCTCAGTGGAGATCTGTCTTATTTTGTCTTGTGTGTGGTTAGTGACACACTGCTCTGTCTCCCTCCACGAGAATGAAAGTGAGTCAGAGCAGGGAGCCATGGCTTAGTCATCTTGGAATATCCCAGTACCTTGTTCAGTGTCTCTTATACCGAGTCGGCAGCCCAATAGGATGGATGATCTAGAACTTTTTCATTGGGTAAAAGGCCTATGCTTAGTAATAGTTTTTGAATAATAAATGAGATTAGGAATTAAAAAGAGGCAGAAATGTATCCTGTTGCAAGCAAGCTTGGAGGGAAGAAAATAGAGCAGTTCAGAGTTGTTTTTAAGAAGTCACTAGCTAAAATAAAAGAGCATCAAAAGATCAAAGCAGGGAGCCATTTGCCTTGTTTTATTACAAGCAAAATCCTGATTCGTGGGGTTCTTTGCATAACCTGCTTCCCTAGGCCTAACCAGCCTGGAGTTACAAACGGTAACAAAACAGAATTTTAGTTTGCCCCCAGTTTCCTCTACAAGAATTTCAGTTGCCTTCGAATCTCTCCCTAATTGTTCTGAGAAGCCCAGGAGTTATTTCACTTGTATTCTCATCTTGGCTACCATCTGCCAGGAGCCACTTTCCTCTTCTGTTGCACAGCAGCTGAGAGGTTGCCAAGAAGCCAACAAGAGGTTTCCGGTAAGTGCATGTAGGCATTGGGCATCCATTTTCAGTGTGCATTAATGCCCACCGTTCTCCCATCTTCCATTGCAGATGTAGGCCCATACGATGACTTCTCAGCTCATCATTTGTAGTCTATACTACAGTGTGCTCCGGTTCTTTCTGGTGAAAGACAGTATTGCAATGTGGTCAAGAGTGTGGATTTTAAATTCAGACAGATGTGCATAGAATCCTGGATCTGCCACTTCTGAGCTGCATGTCCATAGGCAAGTTACACATCCCTTTTAAGCCTTAGTTGGAGAAAATAATGACCGTATCATAGGGTCACTGTGATGACTGGATTAGATGATGTAGGCAAAATGTTTACTAATTAGAAGAGCTCAATGCATGTTAATTATTATTATTGCTATGAGTTACCTAGGTTACAAAAAAGCCCTTCTTTGTGCTTTTGATATCTAAATATATTTTTGTAAAAACAGCTCTTAAAATTTTTTAAAAAGTTTTTTGTGAATGAAAATGAGGTCTTACTATGTTGCTCAGGCTGGTCTCAAAGTTCTGCCCTCAAGCGATCCTCCTGCCTTGACCTGCCAATGTGCTAGCATTACTCCCAATGTTCCAGTTTTCCTCCAAGGAAACTGAATGGGGAATGATCTGAATAATATGATTGCCCAAATGATCCTCTCCTGCAACGCTATCCCACTGTCTTCAAATGTATTCCCCTCAACACTGTTCTCTCTTATAATGAGCTAGGAATAGAGAGATCTTGAGTACTTCATGCCCACAGAGCTCTTAAGGATCCCCTACAATGAATCTCCAGATGGGGCCAGGCATGTTTGAATCGTAGTACAAACACAGCTAAGACCTTTAACATTTAGGGAAAGATTTGGCAATGGCTAGATGGTAGGTGAAAATGTGAAGGAGGTAATGTGAAACAAGAACGAAGGAAGAGAACATTCAAATCCCCCAGGAAAGCAAGCCAAGATTTCATCATAGAGCATACGTTCTGGAAGTCAAAGGTTATATTTTAATTTACATTTTTCTGCAGAAAATTAGTACATACAAGCTAAACAAACAAATATGGTTTTATTGCATTCTGAGTAATACTCTTCAAAAAAAAAAAATGCTGGCAGAAAAGCTGGGACCTGTTTTGCGCCTTGGTTGGAAATGTGCATCATGATTCATCAGACACAATTCAATTCAATTTGCAATTATGCCTTCTTTTATGCCCTTCAATGGGAGAAAAAAAAAAAACGAATCTACTCAGCAATGAATGCATAGTCCATTATAGTTATTGTGTTCTTTTTGGGAAAAAAAATAACGTGACAGCTTTATTCACTCCATGTGGCAAACCAAATTGCATCAAGTAAAGTGCAAATAAGACAAACACTAAAATTGAATTTTTCCTTCCTCTTGTACCTGGAGGCATATGCTATGGTGGGAATGCATAAGTTAAAATGGCAATAATAATAATTACAGTGGAAAACCAAATGCAAATATTAAACTCAGAAAACTGATTCCAAGGGGCAGTAATTTTCATGTTCCATCTGCTTGGAGAAAATTTCTTGTTAATCAGGTCTATAAAAGAGTGTGGGTGTTGGATTCTGTTCTCTGTTAAAGCCATAAAAATTTTGGTACATTAATGCACTTATCTGTTGAATCTGCTTCACTTATTTTTTTTTAAGTTACAAAGACCCCCAGGAAGCTTGCTAACTAAAGACCCAGGGACACTGGTCAAATGAATGCATGCTACTAAGTACTATGGCAAACACCAATGGAGAAATCAACTATTTACTTCTTTTATTATTTTCTAATAAATTAGAAAAATTGATGTTTTAATTTAGATGTCAACTGAGAACTATTCCTTATGACTATGCTGGTGAGGCCCAGTGAATATATTCATGGGAGAAAACCAGCTTAACAAATTCCAGTAATTTGCTTTAAGTATCCTTTCTGAAAGATCCTGTGCATGCTTAGATAATAGAAAATTCTCATGGGACTTCCTTTTCCTTGGTCTTGAAAACATGTCTGTTAAGACTAGTTCTGTTTTATTTCCATTGCTTTTATGTTGCAAGGCTTAATGGAACACGTGACTTAGATTACTGTGCAATTTGTTAGAAAGCAAAAAGAGCATAGAAGCTAAGTTTTTTCCTATGTCCTATTGTTACTATTTGTTTCTAAATCGTGATGGAGAGCACAGGCTTTGGATTCAGATGGATGCCCTTCTGTTTAAGATCCAGCTCTGCCAAGAACTAGTTCTGTTACCTTGGACAAGTTATTTAACCTTTTTAAACCTCAACAACCTATTCTGTAAAATAGGCACAAGAGTTTCTTTCTCACAAGATTGGAAAGATAAAATTCACCTTAGCAAAGTAGCTGGCTCATAGTTAGTACTATACAAATGATAGCTATTAACATTGTTATTAAGCACATGAATTTATGATTATGTGTTCAGTTTTTTGGGGGAAAGTTGATTGACTTTAGGCATAACCCAGCAGATATAAACAGAACAGTCATTGCTAAGGAAAAAAGCTCTTGCTAAGAGTGACTCTTTTGGTACAATGCTTGTGACACGCACATAATCAGGCAATGAAACTGCCCCTAGGACAAAGGACCTCAAGCAGCTGGTTTCACACAGAGCAATCTAACATTAAGTCACCGAAGGTTAGAATGCACTTACATGCTCATTACATACTTAGATGAAATAGCAAACCACATAAATATCTACTTCTATGTGTCAGGCATTGTGTTAAGCACATCACATATGGAATGACCCTATGATGTCTTCTCCCCATATTATGGATAAAATCACTGAGCCTCAGAGATAATAAACAACTTGACTAAAGTTTCACAGCTATAATGGAGTAGGAGTGGGAGTGGTGGTTTAAGCTGGGCTTGCATTTTCCATTAGACTATATTTTGCTTTTCTTAATAAGCAAGGTAAATTACCCCACCTAAAGCAAAAGAAAGGTGCAGGAGGTGCATCTTCTTTAAGAACAAGGAATGTGTGTGGGGGCAGCAGGTGGGGGCTGATTCTGAGTATGCCTGCTGCTCCAAGTGTCCCCTGACTCACATCCATAGACTCATGCTGAGGGCCACAATAAGAGACTGATGGAAACCCCAGCAGTTTCAGGGGAGGCAGATAGAAGGTGGGTGGAGACCTAGACCCCAGAACCACTCTGCATGGGTTTGTTTTCCCAGCTTTCCTATGAACATATTCGCTGACCTCACATAAGTTACTTTAACTTGTCCTAGCGTCCATTTTTTCATCTGGAAAGTGGGAGTAAAATACTACCTGCCTCCCAGGCTGTTATGATGATTAAATGAGTTAATACATACAAAGTGCTTAGAAGAAAGCCTAGCATCTAATAAGTTCTCAAAAAATGTTATGAGGTGCTCTTCTACGATGTATCGAGATTATGGCAGATAACAATTTGACCTTCCTGTTTTGTCTTGTATCCTTGCATTTCCTTACCTTTCTCTGCATTGTCATTGCCATTTTCTACCCTCAGGGATGTCACAGCTAAGGAGCCAAAAGCAGTAGGCCCTCAAGGGGCTCTGGGCAAACTGAGCACAAGCCTCCTCCTTCTGAACGCAGTGTAATATTCCTCCTAGAGTAGGGCAAGGAGAAGAACTGGAAAGAAGCAAGGGAGTCAGATGCTGGTGTGTGTCCCTCAAAAAGGAGCAGCAGCTTTGCCTTAACTCTTAGCCAGAGTCCCCAGGAGGAGAGAGGAGTGGACGAAACAATCCAGATTAGTCCAGGGAATCTGGGAATAGAGGGTTTCTGTGCCCATTCAGAGACAGAGAAACAAGCAGGAGTTCAGAGATTTGCCTGAATGGCCAGGTTATCTGTAGCATGAGTTTTCCCACATTTGCCACAGGGCCAGTGATGAGGAAGAGCAGGAACCATCGTCAGATCTCCAAGGCTTTAGAGTGGCATGCAGGTATCTGTCAGAGAGCTGGGTCTGAAAGGTCTGCAGGGTGGGAGTCAGGGGAGATGCATCCGCTGACTTCATTGATGGCTGAGGGCCAAAGTATGTCACTGTTGAGGAGGCAAGGACTTCGTACCGCCTCCTCCCACCACCAGAAAATGCAGAGGTGGTGTGTAAGCCCTTGGAAAGATATATGCCACTTAGGAAGTAGGAACGGGGCTCTAAAGTCACCAAGTTTCTATCACCACTCAGAATGGGTACTTAAGGTAGAACTTAAGTGAACTTGCAAGTCAAGAGAATTACACTGACTGCTCACTTGAGTGAAATGTTACCCAAGGCAACCGCAGCTTCGGTGCTGATGGAAGATGCTGCCATGAGCAGGGAGCAGCATTTTGAGTGTGTTACCTGGCAGGTATCAGTGGCATGACACACAAGATTTTGTTTTGTGTTTGCTTGCATGATATACCGAAACTTTATTGAACGCAAACTTTGTGCTAGGCACTGGGCTGACTGTTCAAATGGGATTATCTCATGTCATCATCACAATCACACTGTGGGATAAATACTATTATTATCCTCAATTTGCTGAAGCAAAAAACAAGGCCTAGATAGATCAAGATTATGCTTCTAGTATGTGGTGGGGCTGGGATTTGAGTCCAGGCACTCTGTTGCCAGAGCCTGTGCAGTTAAGTGCTGTGACATCCTACCCAGCTCAGACAATTATCAAAGACAGACTCTCTGGCAGACATTGGCATTGGCAGTAACGGCAGAATTCACCAAGGGGCATGTGCAGCAGAGGTGGAATGCAGGGCTGCCTTTTGGAGCCAAGTTGACAAAGTCACAGGTTGCATCAATTAAGTATTTAGGAAGAATTCAAAAGCTAGCTGGAGTTCTGCTGAACAGGGCCAAGTAAGTAAAACAGTTATTTTGTCGCTGTCATTGTAGGCTTATTTTTGTGTCTGGGCTGGTGTGGTTTAGAAAACAGAGGGTTTTCCATCAGCATCCCCACTCACCACAAAGAAGGTGAATGGATGGCATTTGGAAGAAGACATCACTAAATGGTCTTTCTGCATCTAGTGTCACTGATGAGATGTCTGATTCCAATCTTGTTCTCATTACTTTGTTGTTAACATAATTATTCTCACTGGGTTTTTATTTTAGGATCTTTTCTTCCTTCTATTCTAAAATTCCCTAATGATATGAGCAGTGTGAACTTCTTTCTCCCTGTCTGGTGCTCAGAGACCCATTCAATCAGAATCCTTAAATCTTTTTTCAGCCATGGGACATGTTTTCTCATCAAATCCTTGGTAACACATATGCCATCCATTCTGACTTCTTTCTTTTTAGAACCCATGAGTTGCATGTGGAATCCTTATGAATTAGCCCTCTAAGGATTTTGGGTTTTTTCCTCTCTTAATTTTCCATCTTGTTGTCATTATGCTTTATATTCTGGGAAATTTTAACTTTTAGCATTTTTTATTATTGATATATAAATATTCATATTTGTTGAAATCCATGTGATATCTTTATAGATGCTTGCAATGTGTAGTGATAAAAATCAATGTATTTAGGATATCCATCACCTCAAACGTTTATCATTTTTTGTGTTGGGAATATTTCAAATGTTCTCTTTCAGCTATTTTGAAATACATAATTATTGCTAATAAGCCACCCTATTTTGCTATTGAACACTAGAATTTATTCCAATTGTATGTTTCTATTCATTAACCAGCCTCTCCTCATCTTCCTCACTGCCACCCTTCTCAGCCTCTGGTAACCAGAAATGCTAATCTCTACCTCCATGAGATCAACTTTTTAACCTCCCACATGAGAGAGAACATGCAGTATCTGTCTTTCTGTGCTTGGCTTATTTCACTTAACATTATAACCTCCAGTTCCATCCATGTTGCTACAAATAACAAGATTTCATTCTTTTTATGGCTGAATAGTGTTCAACTGGGTATATATACCACGTTTTCTGTATCCATTCATCCACTGAACACTTAGATTGATTCCCTATCTTTGCTACTATGAATAGCACTGCAATAAACATGGGGATACAGATATCTCTTTGCTATGCTGATGCCCTTTCCTTGGATAAATACTGAGTAGTGGGATTGTTGGATTGTATGGCATTCTATCTTTAGGTTTTTCAGAAATCTCCATATTGCTTTTGATAATGGCTGTACTAATTTACATTCCCACCAGAAGTATAAAAGAGTTCCCTTTTCTCCATATTCTCACTAGCATTTGTTATTTTTTATCTTTTTGATAATAGCCATTCAAACTGGGGTGAAGTGATATTACATTGTGGTTTTGAATTGCATTTTTCTGATGATTAGTGATTTTGAGCATTTGTTCATATACCTGTTGACCATTTCTATGTCATCTTTTGAAAAATGTCTGTTCAAATCCTTTGCTCACTTGTAATGGGATTATTGGGCTGTTTGCTATTGAGTTGAGTTCGTTGTATATTCTAGATACTAATCCCTTGATGGATGAATGGTTTGCAAATATTTTCTCCTATTTAACAAGTTGTCTCTTCAATCTATTGATTATTTTCCTTTGCTGTGCAGAGACTTTTCAAGTTTAAGATAGTCCAATTTTTCTATTTTTGCTTTTGTCGCTTATGCTTTTGAGGTCTTAGCCATAAAATCTTTGCCCTTAACAATGTCCTAAAGCATTTCCCTTATGTTTTCTTCTAGTAGTTTTATATTTTTGGGTCTTATAAATCTTTAATCCATTTTCCATGGGTTTTTGTTTATAGCGAGAGATAATGGTCTAGTTTCATTCTTCTGCATAGAGATAATTCAGTTTTTTCAGCACCATTTATTGAAGGGAGTGTCCTGTTCCCAATGTTTGTTCTTGGCACCTTTGTCAAAAGTCAGTTGGCTCTAAATATATGCATTTACTTCTGTGTTGTCTATTCTGTTTCATTGGTCTATGTCTCTGTTTTTACACCAATATTGTGCTGCTTTGGATACTAGAGCTTTGTAGCACATTTTGAAATCAGGTAATGTGATTACCAGCTTTGCTCTTTCTGCTCAGTATAGCTATTCAGGGTGTTTTGTGGTTCAATACAAATTTTAGAAATTTTTTTTCTCTCCATTTCTGAGAAAAATGTCATTGGTATTTTGATAGGGATTGCATTAAATTTGAAGAAGGTTTTGGGCAGTATGGTCATTTTAACAATATTAGTTCTTCCACTACATGAACATCAGATATCTTTCAATTTGTTTGTGTCCCCTTTAATTTCTGCCATCAGCGTTTTGTGGTTTTCATTGTAGAGGTCTTTCACATTCTTGATTAAATTTATTCCCAGGTATTTTTATTTGTAGCTATTTTAAGTTGGATTGCCTTCTTGATTTCTTTTTCAGCTAGTTCACTATTGGTGCATACAAATGAGAAATGCTACTGATTTCTGTGTGTTGATTTTGTGTTCTGCAACTTTAGTGAATTTATCTGTCAGTTCTAAGAGTATTTTTGGTGGAGTCTTTAGGTTGTTTGATACATAAGATCACGCCATCTGCAAAGAGTGACAATTTGACTTCCTCTTTCCAACCTGAATCCTCTTTACTTCATTCTCTTGCCTAATTCCTCTGGCTAGGACTTCTAGTACTATGTTGAATAAGAGCAGTGAAAGCAGACATGTGTGTTTTGTTCCAGTTTTTATAGGAAAGGTTTTCAGCTTTTACCCATTCAGTATAATGTTAGCTGTGGGTTTCTCATACACTGGGGCTTTTATTATATTGAGGTATGTTTCCTTTATGCCTAATTTGTTGACATCTACAGAACTCTTCACCCCAAATCCACAGAATATACATTCTTCTCAGCACTACATTACACTTATTCTAAAATTGACCACATAATTGGAAGTAAAATGCTCCTTGGCAATGCAAAAGAACGGAAATTATAACCAATAGTCTCTCAGACCACAGTGCAATCAAATTAGAACTCAGGATTAAGAAACTCACTCAAAACCGCACAACTACATGGAAACTGAACAAACTTCTCCTGAATGACTACTGGATAAATAATCAAATGAAGGCAGAAATTAAGATGTTCTTTGAATCAAGTGAGAATAAAGACACAATGTACCAGAATCTCTGGGACACATTTAAAGCTGTGCCTAGAGGGAAATTTATAGCACTAAATGCCCACAAGAGAAATGAAGGAAGATCTAATATTGACACACTAACTTAGATTAAAAGAACTAGAGGAGCAAGATCAAACAAAATCAAAAGCTAGCAGAAGACAAGAAATAACTAAGATCAGAGCAGAACTGAAGGAGATAGACACAAAAACCCTTCAAAAATCAATGAATCCAGGAGCTGGGTTTTTGAAAAGAATCAACAAAATAGATAGACTGCTAGCCAGATTAATAAAGAAGAAAAGAGAGAAGAATTAAATAGATGCAATAAAAAATGATAAAGGGGCTATCATCACCAATCCCACAGAAATACAAACTACCATCAGAGAATACTACAAACATCTCTATGCAAATAAACCAGTACATCTGGAAAAAATGGATAAATTCTTGGACACTTATACCCTCCCAAGAATAAACCAGGAAGAAGTTGAATCCCTGACTAGAATAATAACAAGGTCTGAAATTCAGGCAGCAATTAATAACCTACCAACCAAAAAAAGTCCAGGACCAGACAGGTTCACAGCCGAATTCTACCAGAGGTACAAAGAGGAGCTGGTACCATTCCTTCTGAAACTTCCAAACAATACAAAAAGAGGGAATCCCCTCCTAACTCATTTTAGGAGATCCACATCATCCTGATAGCAAAACCTGGCAGAAACACAACTGAAAAAGAAAATTTCAGGCCAATATCCCTGATGAACATTGATGCAAAAATCATCAAGAAAATACTGGCAAACCAAATCCAACAGCACATCAAGAGCTTATCCATCACGATCAAGTCAGCTTCACCCCTGGGATGCAAGGCTGATTTAACATACACAAATCTATGAATGTAATCCATCACATAAACAGAACCAAAGACAAAAACCACATTACTTCAACTGATGCAGAGAAGGCCTTTGACAAAATTCAAGAGCCTTTTATGCTAAAAACTCTCAATAAACTAGGTATCAGTGGAATGTATCTCAAAGTAATAAGAGCAATTTATGACAAACCCACAGCCAATATGATACTGAGTGGGCAAAAACTGGAAGCATTCCCTTTGAAAACTGGCACAAGACAAGGATGGCCTCTCTCATCACTCCTGTTCAACACAGTATTGGAAGTTCTGGCTAGGGCAATCAGGCAAGAAAAAGAAATAAAGGGTATTCAATTAGGAAAAGAGGAAGTCAAATTGTCTCTATTTGCAGACGACTAGATTGTATATTTAGAAGACTCCATTGTCTCAGCCCCAAATCTCCTTAAGCTGACAAGCAACTTCAACAAAGTCTCAGGATACAAAATCAATATGTAAGGATGTTAAATGGTATCAATTCCTTTTTGCATCTGTTGAGATAATCATCTGGATTTTGTTCTTTATTCTGTTGATGTATCACATTTATTGATTTGTGATGTGGAACAATCTTTGCATCCCTGGGATAAATATCACTGGATGTTGTATTACCTTTTTGATGTGTTGTTGGATTTGATCTGCTAGGATTTTGTTCTGGATTTTGCATCTATGTTCATCAGGAATCTTACTCTGTAGTATTCCCTTTTGGTGTGTTCTTGTCTGGTTTTGGTATCAGGGTTATGCTGGTCTCATATTGAGAATTAGGAAGAATTTTCTCCTCTTCAATTTTCAAAAGATTTTGTGAAGAACTGATGTTAATTCTTCTTTATAAGTCTGATAGAATTTAGCAGGCAAAACGTCCAGTGCTAAGCTTTTTTGTAGTTTTTATGTTTTATTACTGATTCAATCTCTTTACTCATTTGAGTCTGTTTAGGTTTTCTGTTTCCTCCTGTTCAATCTGGGCAAATTGTATGTGTCCAGTCATTTATCCATTTCTTCTAGGTGTTCCAATTTGTTAAAATATATTCATAATAGTCTCTAATGACTAGATTTCTGTGGTGTCAGCAGTAACATCTCCTTTGTTGCTTCTGATATTTATATGGGTCTTCTCTCTTTTATTCTTGGTTAGTCTAGCTAGCAGTTTATCAGCTTTGCTTATCCTTTCAAAAAACCAACTTTTCATTTTGTTAAGCCTTTGTATTTTTTAAGTTTCTATTAGTTCTGCTCTAATCTTAGCTTTTTCCTTCTATGAAGTTTGAATTTGGTTTCTTTCTACTCTTTTTAGTTCCTCAAGGTTAGCTATTAGGTTGTTTATCTGAAATCTTTCCCATTTGTTTTGATGTAGGCATTTATTCCCATGAATTTCCCTCTTAGTCATACTTTTGCTGTATCCCACAAGTTTTGGTATGTTAAGTTTTCATTTTCATTTGTTTCAAGAAATTTTTTTTTGTCCTCTCAGCAAGGCAGTTTACTTCTATAGAAGGGTATGGGGCTCACAGATGGAGCAATGATGGCCATTGCATGCTTGAACAAGGAAGGCAAGGGGTGCTTATGCCTGACAGGAGTCATCCCTACTGCAGTGTCATCCCCTAATTGGCTAGGGTTAGACTGAACAAGCTAGACTAATCCTGAATGGCTATTTCAAAAAGATCAGGGGTCCAAGCTGGAGTGGCAGGGTGGGTGTTTTGGCAGGAAGGGCAGTTATGGACGTGTCAGAGCAGGTAGGTCAGGTAGCCAGGGGTGATCAGGTAACCGAGATGAGTCAGGATGGAGCCGGGGGAAGGAGTGGGGGTGGGGTGGGGAGGGGAAACAGATGTGAACTGATTAGAACTGGTGGAGAAGGTTGTTTACTGGAATTACAAGGAAGTTAAACTTTAAAATAGAGAATTAAAGAAGAGGGCTGAACATGCTGACATACTGATTCTTTGAAGAGAAATTTGGGGTTCACTAGAACAATCCCCCATCTTGAATTTTTACAGTTTTTCTTTTCTCTTCAAACTTCCTTAACATGTCTTGGCTTAGTTGTTCTGTTCGTTCTTCTAAAAGAAGTAATATATCTGAATAGGATGGAGGAGGGGTTGGGGATATTTTAGTAAGAGTTGTGTCTACTAGCCTCTGCATGAGTCCTCGGATGCATGGTATGACACAACATCTAATGAGAAGTATAATTATCTAACATCGTATCTATGGCTGTTCTATTTTCTTAGGCCATTTGGCTAGTGGATCCTAATTGTCAGCTATTCCTTTGACAGCATCTTTAGTTAACAAACCACTGTTCGTTATAATAAATGTAGTTTATCTAATCTACAGTTTTTTTTGTTACCTACCAGAACAACATTGACTTAAATCTTCCAGCTATCTGATCTTGGGCTTTAAATTTATCTGGTACTCCTCAAAAGAACTCCAATTACATCTAAATAGACATGAGAATCAAAAGACCTATAAGGAACTTCTCTTATTTGCCGTCATAATTTCTCTTTCTCTGGTTGATGACATCCAGGGTAAAAGGGATAGCCAACTGGTCTAGAGCACAAGTGCCACTCCAATTATTTGGCAGAGGGTCCAGTAAAGGTCCTGCACAATACCACCATACATCTGCTCAGGGATGAGTAAGGGTGGACTGATGAGCCAGCTCTTGGAAGTGCCTGACTTCACTGCATCCTGTTAAGTTTCCAAGGAACACTATGTTCTCCCCCTGTTGTGAGAGACTTGAGGTGAACTTTGCCTTGGGAGATGGAGGCTGTATGGCCCTCAGGGGCTGACCTGCAGGGTGCTGAACCTCAGGAAATAGGAGTGAAAGAACTTGGCACAATTCTTTATTCCAGGCGTTGGAATCCTGAGAAAGAGCTAATGTGTATTCCATGTCCACTTGATTTGGGGATCATCCAAGTGGAAAGGGGACACCTGGGCCTCTGGCCTACCGTGTGCACAAGCGTAGCAGTCGCATTTATTTAAGGTGCAAATGGAATATTTATTCTATTCTACCCAGGCATTTGCATCCTTATATCCTGTTTCAATGGCTATGGTTTGCCTTAGGTCCTCTGTTTCTACCATTGAGACTTTGGTTTTGTCATTGTGTCTAGGAGGAGTGATTGATAAAGAGGTTGAAGGAGCAATAAAGTGCATTTCAAAAATTTCTTTAGGATCCTTTCCTGAAATGTCAGCTCCTATACCATAAATACAACTTAATGAAGAGGAAGAGTTTTCAGATGTTGCAGTAACAATAGTAAGCTGTATAGGATTACACTGGTTACATTGACAGCCAGAAGGAGTAATTCCTTTGGTGAAGTGGATATATAGTTTTAAAGACTGACAAAGACCTGTGGAAGCAATCTATCTTAAATCTTTAGTGTTCCATATGACATTAGACTAAGCAGAACACAGAGATTCTGTTTTAGAAGAACAAGAGTGATTCCTACCAATTAAAACAGCTACTGTTCCTTGGATTACTAGTATCCTTAGGGGAACTCATTATGTCTTTCTAATCTGAGGAAGTTGAAAAGGGACAGAGACATTTTTCCGGAAGCAGCAAGCTGTCCTTGGTTATGCAGATCTCCACAAGGAATAACTAAACACACATTAAAGCAATACCTTGAGGTGAGCCAGATCTAATTACATTAATAACAAGACAAGGAATAGTTAAAGGGAAGAAAAGAAAAAAAAAAAGAGAGAGAAGACAGACAGACTAAGCTTTTCTTAGTTTTAACTTGGTAGGGTCTGTTCCCGGAACAATAGCCCATGATTCTAACACTGTGGCGCTTTCTTGACTAGGGTGTGTTATGTCCATCTCTTTTCTGCTGTACGAACGGCAGTCTTGGTGGCTAGCAGCATGAGGTAGGGTGGTCTCCAGGCTGGTGCTGGTGTACAAGAAACTTCAGGGTGGCCCCTGTGCTAAAAGACCTTGAGTTTTGACGGAAGGTAAAGTGGAAGATAAGTATATAAACTGATTTTTTTGTTTCAAATGTACAGAGATTAGTAGTAGAATTTTTTTGTTCTTCTTAACACAGTGGTTGTTCAGGAAGCAGCATGTTGTTTGATTTCACACATTTATACAGTTTCTTGTTGTTGATTTCTAGTTTTATTCCATTGTGGTCTGAAAAGATATTGGATATAATTTTAGCTTTTAAAGATTTTTGAGACCTGTTTTGTGGCCAAATGTATGGTCTAACCTGAAGAATGTTCCAAGTGCTGATGAGAAGAATGTGTATTCTGCAGCTGTTGGATGAAATGTTCTATAAACGTCTGTTAGGTCCATTTGGTCTATAACGCAGATTAAGCCTGAGATTTCTCTGTTGATTTTCTGTCTAGACAATCTAATGCTGAAGGTGGAGGGTTAAAGACTTCAACTATTATTGTATTGAGATTGATCTCTGTCTTTAGCTTTTACAGTATTTGATTTATATGTCTGTGTACTCTGACATTGGATGCATATGTATGATGAATGTTACTAATATATTCCTTGCTGAATTGATCCCTTCATCATTGTATAATGGCATTATTTGTCTCTTTTTAGGTTTTATTGACTTGAATCTATTTTGTCTAAGTATCCCTACTTCTACATGCTTTTGGTTTCCATTTTCATGGAAATTTTTTTTCATCCCTTTACTTTTAATCTGTGTGTGTCTTTAAAGGTAAAATGAATTTTCCATAGGCAGTTGGGCCCTGGGTTTTTAAATTATTCATTTCAGCCAGTCTGTATCTTTGAATTGGATAATTTAAACCATTTACATTCAAGCTTGTTAGTAATAGCTGAGGACTTACTCTTGTCATTTTGTTAATTGTTTTCTAATCATTTTATGTATCTTTTGAATATATCATCTCATTCTCTCCTGGCTTATATGATTTCTGCTGAGAAATCTGCTGAATAGCCTTATGGAGATTCCCTCATATGTGACTTGACACTTTTCTGCTACCGTTATTGGAATATTCTTTTTGTGTCCGCCTTTTGACAATCTGACTGTAAATGTGCTTGGAGATATTTTTGAGTTGAATCTTTTTTGGGACTTTTAAGCTTCCTATACCTGGATGTCTACATTTCTTGCAAGACTTGAGAAGTTTTTAGCTATCATTTCATTAAATAGGTTTTTCTGCCTTTCCTCATCTCTTCTCCTTCTAGAACTCCCAAATTTCAATTATTTGGTCTCTTTATGATGTCACATATATCATGTAAGCTTTCTTCTAAGCTTTTTTTGTCTGATTGAATTATTTCAAAAGTCCTGTCTTCAGAAATTTAGAAATTATTTCTTCTGCTTGATCTAGTCTATTGCTGAAACTCTTGATTATATGTTTTATTTCATTCATTTAATTCCTCAGTCCCAGGACTTCTGTTTGGTTCCTTTTAATCATACCTATCTCTTTGTTGAATTTCTTGTTCAGATCATAAATTGTTTTTCTGATTTCTTTGTATTTCCTATCTATGTTCTCCTGTATCTCACTGAGTTTCTTAAATGTTGTCACTTTGAATTCTTTTTCAATAATTTAATAGGTTTTCTTTTCTTTGGGATCTATTGCTGAAAAATTGCATTCCTTTGGTGATGTCATTTACTTGCTTTTCTGTTTCTTTTGTCCTTACATTCATATCTGCACATCTAGTATAACAGTTGCTTCTTCCAATTGGATGGATTGGATTTTGTAGAGACTTTTTTCACAATAGATGTATCTATAGTGTTGGTTGAGTAGGGTGCTTTGGCTTTGAATCTGGGTGGCCACCGTAATGGAATCTCCACATATCTTCAACTGTAATCAGTGTTAGTGGAATCTCTGAGTTCCTCAGTGGCTTAGGTTGTGGTTGTTAGTGGAGGCTATGGCGAGGCTATGCTGAGGATGGGGAGGCCAGGTGTGCTCATTTTGGGGAACCAGAGGTGGTGACAGTGGGCTGGGCATGCTAAATCCTTGGCCCCTCGGCCTGTATTCAGGTGCCAGTGGGGGTGGGTCTGGGCCTCAGGCCTCCAGGCGACATGCTCAGTTGCCAGTGATGGTAGCAGCAGGTCAGTTGAATGGGTCCTTAGGTTCCTGAGTGGTGTGTATTGCATCAGCAGTGGCAGTAGAGGTGGCAGGTCACCTCTGGCTTCTGAGCAGTATATGCAAGCACTAGTCATGGTGATGGCAGGCTGGGCCCCTGGAGGTTGTGTGAATTCACTTGTGGTGATGGGCAGGGCAGGCCTATCCTCAGACCCCTAAACAGCACATGTGGACAGTGATTGTGGGTGGAATGGACCATCTTCAGGCTCCCAAAGGGCATTTTCGGCTTCCAGTGGTTGTAGGCAAGGTGGGTCAATCCCCACACCTCCAGACAATGCAAGCAAGTGCTGGCAGTGGTAGTGGTGTATGGAGCAGACCTGTCCTCACATCCCTGCAGTGTGTGTGGGGGCCCTGGTTGTGGTGGGTGGAATGGGTTAATCCCTAGGCCCCTGGACAATGTCCACAGGCACTAGCAGTGGTGGGCAGAGATCTGTCCTCAGACCCCACAATGCTGCATGTGGACACTGGCAGAGGTGGACAGGGAAGATCAATCTCCAGGCCCTTGGACTGAGCTCTCAGGTGTTGGTGGTGGTGAGTGGAGTAGGCCTGTTCTCAGGCCCCACAATGGTGTGCAAGAGTGTTGGCTGCAGTGGGTGGCATAGACCCCAGGACCCTGGATTGCATTCTTGGGTGCCAGTGGCAGGCATGGCAGGCCTGTTTTCAGGCCTGAGGATGGTACATGTGGGCACCAGCAGCAGTGCGTAGAGTGGACCTGTCCTTGGGTCCTGGGGTGGCACACAGGCAGACTGGCCCCCAGGTTCCTTAAAGGCACATGCTGGTGTGTGCCGACCCTCCCACTGGAGAAGCGGGGATTGCCGTCAGTGGCAGCAATGCTGGATAGGCAGCCCTCAGGCTCTAGGGAGAGCATGCTTTGGCTACCTCTGTCCCAGGTTCAGCCTCCCTGCTGTATTGCACCATCCATTTCCCAGGGTATAAGACACTGTGTGGCTAGAGTGCTGAGAACCTGGCTGCACTGCTGGGTCCAGGGGGCATCGCAACAATGCAACCCTCTGGGTGGATACGGGAGAATCTCAGCAGGGCTTCAGGGATGTGGAGATGCAAGGGCTGTTGGGCTCCAGAGCAGGATACAGTCTGGTGGGGGCTGGACTCTCAAATGAGCACTGTGCTGCAGCTGATTGGGTCTTGGGGTGTCTCTGGATCTGCTGTTGCATCCACTTAGGGCATCTTTCTATAGCAGTCTCAGGATCCGTGAGGGCCAAGAAGCATCCTATGGCCCGGATTGTAGGCATCCTCGATGGGAATGTGGACCTTTAGGGATCGCTCACTTAAGTTTTTCCTATAATGGGAAGTTCCCTCTCAGTCTGAACCAGTCCTGGCCAGGCCAGCTGCTTTGCCTTTCCTTTTGTGTCTCAGTCTTAGAGATTCTCTGTCTCTTCTCTGCTGGGTTCCAATGTTCTCTTTTAGATACGTAGTTATCTACTCCCTATTTTGGTTCTTCTTTGTGGAAGAGGCAAGTGCTGGGTACCTCTAGTCAGCCACCCTGAAGCCCACTTCTAGCATTCTTTTGAAGGTTTTGAATTTTCAGGTTTTTAATCTCAAAGAGCTCTTTTTTGTTATTGGTTTATTTTTGCAATAGCAAATGTATACAGGTATATTTTGTGGTGTATGTAATATGAGTTGATATCTCTCTGAAAATTCTAAGTAGATTTTTTTTTTTATTTTTGATGTTGTCTCTTAGCTTCTCTTCTCCCTGAATTATCTCCATTACCTCTGGGATCAGTTTTTGCTGTTTGCTTATCTTGAATTTTCGCTTACACATGCTGGTAAATTCTGCTTAGTGATCTTTGGTTTTCTCTTTGCATTTACAATAAATGACTGAGTAGTTGGGATGGGTTTACTTTACTTTGTTCTGTTGAAGTGACGTTGTGCAAAGAAGTATAGATTCAACTGACACCATTAATTCCCACTTATTTATTTTATACTTATATGTAATAAGAAAGATATACATTATCACCCTGGGTATAGAACTTAATAAGTATGGGTTCCAAACAGACTATTCTGCATAATTTTCACTAGAAGTTCAACTAGATATTTAATGCACTGCAGAAAAGGTGTATTTAAGATGAAATCAGTTTCAATGTTCTTGGTGCTTCATGAAGCAATTCTTTAGGAAAATATGAGGGATGGTAGTTTGTACTTCAGAACTCAGTGAGTTCCTAAAATAATCATCTGAAGTGGTTTATGGGCTGCTTATCCCATGTTTGCAAAATGCTCACTATCAAAGCAAAAGAGTTTATTTTTGCTTTTTCTTACAAAATGTTCGGTACTTCTATGGCTATTGTAAGGATTAAAACACCTAATAAATGTATATAAAAGCGTAAGGACTGGCACGTTGTAGGTACTTGGTAAATACTTGGTTGGCCCTTTGTATTATTTTAAGTAGGATAAAACTCCATTGTGGAGTTATGGCATCAATCCATTCTGAAGCATGAATGTTAGAATCTGACATTTCAATTTGATACGCAGAAGAGAATGCAACGTAGAGAGGTAGTAAAGCTCACAGACACAGACTACGGAGTCTTACAAATTGAGGTTCAAGTCATAACTCTACCTCTTAATTGTGTGTCTTATGACTCAGTTTTCTCATCTGTAAAATGAAGACTACAATAGTATCTACTTTGTACAGTTATCAAAAGGATTAAATGGAATATGTAAAGACCTTAATGTGTTATAAAATGGATACAAAGTACCTGGAACAATATTTATTGAACATTTACTATGTTCAATAAATATTATCTATTATAATTATCGAATCACTCATACTTTACGAATATCTTTTACAACTACAAAATTTTTTCAAAAGCATGGAGCATGAAGCTACTGGGTGGTAATGTTATCTTCCTAGCACATTATGCTTTAGAGAATCATTTTCTCATAGAGTGTTTAGTGGAACTGTAGTTTCTGGGGGATGTTTTGAGACAAAAAAATTTATGTTCAAATAAGAAAACAAACTAGGCCAGGCATAATGGTCCACGCCTGTAATTCCAGCACTTTGGGAGACTCAGGTGGGTAGATCACTTGAGCCCAGGAGTTTGAGACCAGCCTGGACAACATGATGAAACTCTGCCTCTACAAAAAAAAAAAAAAAAAAAAAAAAAAAAGGAAAAAACCATTGCATCCCACCACCTTGCATAATAAAGGTCTAACACATTTTACCTCAAAAAAAAACTCCTTAACTTTATTTAATACAGAGTTTCCTCCAAACTCCATGTTCACATACTCGCATTTACAACCTCCAGCACTTATGTTATAGAACATATTTTGGGAAACTCTGCTTGATGTCTTAAGGTTTAAGAATGTTTAGTTTCATTTTATTAGATAGCACTCTTACTGAGTGTTAGACTCTAATTATCTGAATCACCTAAAATCATATCAGTACTTCTAAAGGAAAATACACACAGTTTCAATTATTTCAGGAAAAGAAGTCAATAACCACTCTAAAACAAGACTGTTGGATACTATGAGGACATTTTCAGCTGAAAAACAGATCAGATTAAATCAATTACCTCGACAGAAGAAAATACTATTAAGAGCACATTAATTTTGGTAACTGTGTGTGGTGGGGGTGGGATAACGTGGTACCTCATCTTCAAAGACGGCTTCCAGTGAATCACATTTTCTAGCGTTTACTCCCTCCCACATTAAATCGGGGTTGGCCCTATGTATTATTTTAACTAGGAGTATATGGAATGTCTGTGATCAAGTCTTTGTGTTTTAGGGGCCCCTAAACCACCATGCAAGTTCAAGTTCTAGTGGAGAAGCCACGTGGAGAGTAGGAGAGACTCTGTGGCTATGCAGGAAGAGAAAGCAAAAAAAAAAAAAAAAAAACGCCAAGCTATCTGAGCATCCCAGCTGAGACAGACAGGAAGAAGGTAGACAGAAGGCATTAGCCTTCTAAGCTTTCCTCTCAAAAGCCTAGACATGTGTCTGAGCCACTGCAGACACTGTAGATCAGCTGAATCACTTGATGATTGTAGCCACAAACAGAATTACATGGAACAGAAGAATTACCCAGCTGATCCCAGTCAACCCACAGAGTCATAAGAGAAAAATGGTTGTTTTTAAGCCACTAAATTTTGCAGTGGTTTGTTAACACAGTAAAGGTGACCAAAACAAGCAGCTAGTATAGAGGAGTGTGCAGAAAAGTATTCAGATGGCTTGCCTTTTATTTCATTTTGTTTCCTAAACACTAGTTGAATGCATTTAAAATTTGTTCTCAGGTTCCCTCTGACAATTCTATGCTCATTGAACTTATAAGATCTTAAAAGGGTAAAAAATCACAAAAATAACTTGTTGAAATACTGCAGAAAAATATGTTTTATAGCCACACTCATGCTTTGTGTCAGAACTTTTCTCCTTTAGAGAAAATTCCTAACATTATTTAAAGAGTTTTTTTTCAACTCTGACTTTGCTTTTAAGTTTTAAAAATAATAAACATTAAAAAGATGAACGTACAAAATAAAAACAAGCTGTGTGTTTAATGAGGAAAAATTATTACTGGATCATTATCATAGACATTTCCAGGTCAGCGTCTGGATTTTCTTTTTTTCTCTGGTGATGATTCTCATGTTAAAAGTGATGAAAATGAGAGATGAAACTATATTTCACAAGTGGCTTTTCAGAATGAGAAACTGAAGGAACATGGAGCAGAGGATAAGGTCTCACAAGGTGGGAGTGTGGTACGCAAGGGCTAGGTGGCATAAAAAGAGAAAGAGAGGGTTTTTTTGTTTGCTTCTTTGGTTTTTTAAATTGCTATACATAGGAGACTTTGAAAAGAATGACACCAAGACATCTAAGAAGTTTCTGGATAGTGAATGCATGATATAAAATGCCAATATTTTGCCAATAGTAAAAATGTAAGTTTTTTTCTCAAGTTATGCAGGCAAACTGGTGTTTCTTTTGACCCTGACTCTATAAAGACATTGGGTCATATCCCTTATGATTTCTAGGATTACACATGAAAAGTCATCATCAAATCAATTAAAAATGATATATAAGACACTATTTTTAAGTATTGTGCGGGGAAGGAGACAGTATAAAGTTGAAACATTCTCAAGTTATTGGTAATCTAGTAGAAAACTAAGAAATATATTGTTATGTTCATAGATATCAGAATAGCATAGCAGAATGTCATAGCTAAATCAAGACTAGGATTGAGAGCTTAGCTATTGGTAAAACTGGAACGTTTATAACCTCTCTGACAATCAGTTTGCATGAATAAATGTGCACTGATTTGCATTTTCTAGGAAAAGAATAAGGATTTTTTTTCCCTTTGTTGATCTCCCTGGAAAACCTCCTGATAGAGAAGAAAGGGATGAGGCCAGTGGAGGGGTAGAATGCTTTTCTCTTCTGCCTTGGCTATTGGACTGGTTTGGAGTCTCTGCTCAGTGAGTTCTAAGTCAAAATTTTAAAAGCTGGTTCATAAAGCCCTTCCAAAATACTCATCCCAAGGAGTGCCAGGTAAGGGCCCAGTAGCAAACTATAGAGCAGTGATGGGGAGGGTGCCTCGGTGTCCACACAGTGGCCACTCAGTAAATACCTACTGAACAAACACAACCCTGGG
The DNA here is from genome assembly GCA_963573385.1 of Cacajao melanocephalus. NCBI lineage: Eukaryota > Metazoa > Chordata > Mammalia > Primates > Pitheciidae > Cacajao > Cacajao melanocephalus. The sequence goes on from CAUYLG010055467.1 coordinate 114,849, forward strand.
ACATTTGGACTGTTGGCTTGGGAGCTGCAGAAATAAATGCCCTTGGCCTGGATATTGCTGGGTATAGCGGGCACCATTAACATCGACAGCAAAGTTCTTAAGTGGTTTAACAGGAAGAGGGCAAGAGGGATGTGAAAAAGAAAAGAAAATCACATCACACAGGGACTAGAGAGATCAAGTTGTTCACAGCACATATGAGATACTTGGGAACTCAGAGGATACATATTGGCAGATGGAAGGAAGAACAGTGGAGGGGGGAGTGGATTTGCATGTACCGGCAGCTGTGGGCAGGAACAGGACATTTATTTCATGAGTATTAAAATGACTTCATTTGTATCCACTGTTTGGAGGAGCCTAAGGATGTTTAGTTACATAAACACAATTTAATAAGAAAAAACTGTAAGTCTGCTGTGCTATAGAAGCAAAGCACAAGGGTAGACAAATCCAGACAGGAAGAAACTTTACGTCTGCTTGCAGTATGGTCATGCTTTATAGTACCATACAGGTTGGGATGTTGGGAAGTTAGTGCCGAAGTGAATGGGCCAGTCTTCGTGTTACTGACTTCGAGTTTCAATAAGGTGACCTCTTTTAACAGCAAACATCATGTGTTTGGAAAAAGATGTTCTCTCTGGGGTGGGGTAAGAGGGACTGTCTTCATTGTGCTGAATAGCTACTGTAGTGATACCAGCTTCTGATTTATCATCTAGCATTAAACACTTGTCAGTGCATCCGCATGAAAATCTAGGCCAATTTAGTTTGAAGCAGAGCCCAGAAAAGTTCTTGCGCAATTTACATTCAAGAGGTTTTCTTTGGGCAAAAATAGTTACACCATGAATCCTGTTCTCAAAGACATCCTTTTCTTCCAAGGTTATGTGGCAGTGACTTCACTTGGCAGTTCTATACTCTGGAACAAAACCTGAAGCAATATAAAAGCCCAGACCAGAAAAAAAAAAAAAGCCAAATCACCTTCTCAGGGAAATTAAATGTGCAAATATCCTCAAGGCACCAATTAGAGAGAAATGACACTCCCTACAGTGAGAAGTATCTAGCGAACTTCTTGCAGCAACAGAAACTTTTTTCTATTTGTATAGTCATATTAAAATTTATATAATGAATTTAATTTTAATAGCCATAAAATAGAATGATGTGATATACTATCGGTAACTTTGCTGAGGAGAGTGATGCCTCAAATGTTTCAGTACATGGATATGTGAATGAGAACCTTGTTTGGGTGGTTGTTCCTTTTACAAAACTATTTCTTTTCGCATTTCGCCTTCTTCCTCTTTGCTTCATTTTCCTCTTTATATCTCCCCTGGATCCATCTGAGTTACCTGGCATGCGGTCCTTTGTCTTACAGAGCCACATAACTGAAAAGCAACTGTAAATGCCTTTCACGTTAGGACACAGGTTGCACCTTCAGCTGTTGAATGCCTCTGCACGTCCTGTTTCCTCAGGGACCTCCCTCCCCTCTGCTACCTTTGTTTTTGTGGCACCATACTTTTTTTAAATAGGTTTCCAAGCTGCCTTTATTTTTCCATTTTGGTTGTACAAGATCCCAGCCTGACAAACACAACTTCACTATTATAGGTCTTAGGATTCGATGTGATTTATTAGTCACTTTAACCTAAATGGTGAGCAGTCCTTAAGTGTTTATATGACTGTCTTGAAAAAGGATGAAGTACAAAAAGAACTGGAATATACCTTAATATATTGCATTTGTGCTTTTGCATATATGTACTTTATCCAAAGCTACACTTTCTTTTCATAATACATCTTCCTGGCTGAGAGGGAAGAAAATATATCATGGATTAAAATGCCATTTCTGGAACCTCATTTCAGACTGGCATTAAGCAAGCCAAGAAGATGGCATCTTAAAAGATTGTTAATGAGTAATAGTATTTATGTTGCCAGTAATGTATAGCAAGCAGTCTTCATTAATCACTGATAAGCACATTAGTGAATTCTGTTGATGAATTGTTTGGAAGAAGACTGGCTGTTAGTAATGATTTTAAATACCATATAGAGTGAACATTTTGTTTCAATGTTGACCCGAATGTCTCACTAGTACGCAGGAAAGGACCCTACACCTAAACCTGATGAAGGAAAGGAGGGAGGAGAGTAGGAGACGGTGTTGTAGAGTGGTTAGGCATGGACTCTGCGGTCAGAAATATCTGCTTTAAAAACTCAGCTGTGGAACATAGTGCCTGTGGGACCATGGGAAACTTATACACCTCTCAACGCCTCTGTTTTCCCATCTGTAAAAGGTGAATACATTTGTTATAAAGATGATAGGCTCATTAGTGAATTCTGTTGATGAATTGTTTGGAAGACGTCCTGACTTCCAAAACATTGCATCTGGAGTACTAAGCAGAGTGTGTGGTAAAGAGTCTACTTTCAAAATGGCTGGAGGCTGGCATTTGTCATTCTTTTTGACTGTCCAGTAACTTCACTACTATGTTTGGGAAATTCCTTATGTTATGGGTTTAATTGGGACACAATTAAACCAGGGTTTCACTAACAGAACCTTTCAGAAAATACCAGATCCTTCCTTTCCCAGCCTCCTATGTGGCTAGAGCAGCCATGTTACCTAGGCTCAGCCAATCAGACACTCATACACAGATTGAGGCAGGAGTTAGAGTCCCAAAGGGGTAGGATAGGGGAATGTGTCCTGGTGATAGAAAGTGGCAGCTCTAATAGCTCAGTCTGTGGGGCAGCAGGAGCTGCAGAGCTGTGGAAGCTTCCAGAATCCTGTCTCTGGCAGGAATGCTGCAAGTGCTGATATCCAGGGTATAGCAATGGGGGCAGCAGGTCCTTTCTAGACTGGATTTGTGACGGAAAATGTTGCCCTCCCTGCTGCCTTGCCTCCTTTCTTGTTTCTCCCCATTCTGAGTCTGGTTCTCCAGTCTTTCCAGCGATTCTGTGAGCTAATGAATTTCATTTCAATAAATTCTAGTTTTCCTTAAGTCAGGAAGATCTGATTTCCATTGCTCAGCTTTAAGTACTCTGACTAGAGTGGCCATTAGTGTCCATTTTTAAGCTATGTACTTTTACTGAATTAGTCTGGAAACATATTCTTGAAGGACTGTTATTTTATCTTAGTTCACAAGCATCATGAGGACAGCAACTGCATTTGCCTTGTTTACCCTGCATCCTCAGTACCTAGAAAAAATCCAGTTATGTAGTAAAATGCTTAATGAATATTGAATGAATAAATTAGTGAATTATGGGTACAGAAAGAGCAATTGCAATGACATATTCTAGTCTCCTCCCCAAAGAGGTCACAAATCACATATAAAACAATTATACTCTGGTATTCCTACTGCAAGAAAAGATACAGGGTGGGAGAATATACTACTTGACAGTTTTTTATTCACAATTCATGAGCATTTTCTAGAAAGGAAGGGAAGTACATTCTAGATAGGAATTTCTATACTTTTAATTTTGGCTATATAGAAATAGGAAAATTAAAATATTCCCTTCTCATGACAATTGGCTGAATTATCTCTGTGAAACACAAAATTTTTAAGCATCAAAAGACAAATAAAAGTGAGAAATTTCCAGGCTGATATCTAGAGGAAGGCAAGGAGGATTCAGAGGAATGAGCACCTCACTTGGGGCTGTTTTTGCCCTGGTGACATTTGCTGAACCAGTAGAAGCAGCTAAGAAACCCAAAGGTAGTGGTGGCCTCTCAGTGCTAAGGGGGAACAATAAAGTCTAAGGCCCATCAAAGGTGGGATCCCTGAAATTCAACGCTTGACTTTCAGCTGGGACCTAAGGAGCACTGCCTTCTAAGTAAAAGTAAATTGGAAGGAAGTCCTCACAGTGATTACATCCCAGCTTTGCATCACTAAGCAGCCAAGGAAACCTCACACTTTGATATTGGATTAAAGTTTTACTGGACAGCTAGCACTCTCATGCCTGGCTGAAGAAAATTAAAATCCTCTCCAGAAGGTGACTTGACTTTATACTTCAAATTATTTCTACAAATAAGTTTTCAGATATACAAGCAGAAATACCGGTAAAAAAGACAACATGAGTGAGCACCAATAAAATATATCAAATAACAAAACCATCAGGGACCGTAATACTGGAATTATCAGAAACAGAATACAAAACATGCGTAGTATATTTAGGGAGCTAAGGAATGGCATAAAATTTGTAGGAACAGAAACTATAAACTTCAATAAAACAAAAAAAGAAATTCCAACTAAAAATTACAGTAAAAGTTTAAAACTTAGTAGATGGATTTAGAAGCAAATTAAACACAGCTGAAGAGAAGATAGGTTAGGAGAAATTATCCAGAAAGAAGCATGAAAACACGAAAAGACAGAAAATGTTGACAAATAAGTAGAAGACAGAGGACAGGTGAGAAGGTTTAACATTTTTAACTAAAAGAGAGAAACAGAAATGTGGCAGAAGCAGTTTAGAGATAATAACTTAGAATTGTCCAGGACTGACGAAAGACATCAATTCACAATCAGTGGCCTAACAAATCCCAAGTATAATTATTTATTTTTAAAGAAAGAAACCCAAATTCACCTAGTGATTACAGAAAACCAAAACCAGGGAGACAGATTTTCTTCAGAGGAGCAACACTTACGCTGAAAACTCACTTTTCAACAGCAATCGTGGGAGTTAGGAGATGGTAAAATTGTGTGATGAAAGAAAGTAACTACCGACTTAGAACTTTTATCCCTTGACAATTTTCTACAAGAAAGAAGGTGAAACGAAATAAAGATATTTTCAGACAAACAGAACCTGAGAGATTTTTACCATAAACCAATATACACTAAAGGACATTTTAAAATAAAGTCTAAGGCCCATCAAAGGCAGGATCCTTTAATCCAAATATATTACCATAAATGAATATACACTAAAGGGCATTTTAAAGGTATATTTTGGGCAGAAGGAAAATTACACCGAATGAAAGGTTAGAGATGCGAGAAGGACTGAAGGACAAAAAAAGTGATAAATATGTGGGTAAATCAAAATGAAGGTTGACTATGTACAACAAAAATGTCTTGCAGCATTTGTAAAATAATATGTAAAGAGAGATTATGTATTGCATATAAATGGAAAGCAAAAGTGAAATCCTAAAAATGAATCACTCTGTAAGAAGTCAAAAAAGTGGAAGGAAAAGAATATGGAATAGTTGGCAAAACTAAAAATGGCATAATCTGAAACCAAATAATTAGTAATTATATTAAATGTAAATAGACTAAATATTCCAGTTAAAGGAAAAAATAGATTCTCAGAATAGATTAAAAATAACCTAATGCTCAACTGTGGGTAACTTGCAAGAGATCGATCTAAAACATGAGGATATCAAAAAACTGAAAGTAACAGAAGGAAAATTATCTACCATGCAAGCATTAGTTAAAAGAAAGCTCGTGTAACCATATTGTGTAAGGCAGATTGCTAGAGAAAAGTCGAACACTTCATAATGGTTAAATGTTCAATTCACCAGAAAGATATGAGAATTTTCTATCAGTATACACCTAATAACATGTCACAAATGTATACAAGGGAATGGTGGCTCATTGCCTGTAATCCCAGCACTTTGGGAGGCTGAAGTAGGCAGATTGCTTGAGTCCAGGAGTTCAAGACCATCTGGCAACATGGCAAAACCCCATCTCTACTAAAGATACACAAAACTAGCCAGGTTTGGTGGCACACACCTGTGGTCTCAGCTACTTGGGAGGCTAAGGTGGGAGCCCTGAGAGGTCAAGGCTGCAGTGAGCCAAGATGGTGCCACTGCACTCCAGCCTGGGCAACAGAGTGAGACCCTGTCCCCCACCAAAAAAAAAAAAAGTATATAAGTATCAGGAAAACTAGGTAAATTCCCAATCACAGTGAGAAATTTTTAAATATATTTTTCCATAATATATATAACAAGCAGATGAAAATTAGTGAAATACAGAAAATTTGAAAGCACCATTAGCAAACATCTTTTTGGATGTATTTAAAACACTGCTCTTAACAACTGTGGAAGACATTCTTTTTAAAAATATACAGATGACTGACAAAATTGATTACCTATTTGACATCAGAACACTGAAATTATATAAAGTTAGGTCTCTGGCTACAATGCAATTATGCTGAAAAATTAATAAAAAGAGAAGTATAAAATCTTTATGCATTTAGAAATTAAGTTTATCAATAGCCTCTTGGTTAAATAAATCACAATAAAAATTAGAAAAGATTTTGACCAAATAGCAAAACTGCATAGTAAATTTTTTTTGTTTATTTATTTTGGAGATGGAGTCTTGTTCTGTCACCCAAGCTGGAGTACAGTGGCATGATCATAACTTACTGCAGCCTCAAATTCCTGGGCTCAAGCAATCCTCCCACTTCAGCCTTCTGAGTAGCTGAGATTACAAGTGTATACCACTGTGCCTGGCTACATACTAAAATTTGTGGAAGGAAGTTAAAACAGTAATTTGTGAACACTGTATACCTAAAATGCACTTATTTTTTTTTAAAGCCCCACAAGAAGTGAGCTAACCATCCATATTAAGTAATTACAAAAAAAAATAGCAATATAAATTTGAAGAAAGTAGGATAAGGGGATATTAAATAAATTAAAAATAAATAAATACTAGAAATGACAATAAGACAAGAAGTTTGTTCTTTGGTAAGGAAAATGAGCAATAATACTAGTATTGACACTGAGAAGAAAAAATCAAATATGGCTATAAAACTGGTAGTTGATTAAAAGGTAACAAGGATATTATAAAAATATTATGAAAAAAGTTGACAATTTAGATGAAATGGATATATTTGTATAAACATACAACTTACCAAAACTGACACAACACAAAAATAAATAGAAAACCCGAGTACTCCTATTACCATTTGTCTTAATTCTTTTGTGCTGCTTTAATGAAATACTACAGACTGGATAATTTATAAAGAATAGACATTTATTTCCCACAGTTCTAGAGGCTGGGAAGTCTCCAGATCAAAGCACCAGCAGGTTGAATGTCTGGTTAGAGCTGCTCTCTGCTTCCAAAATAGCACGTTATTGCTGCATCCTATGGAGGGAGGAATGCTGTGTTTTCATGTGGTGGAAGGGCAAGTGAACAAACTCACTCCCTCAAGCCCTTTCCATAGGGCCCTCATCCCATTTGCGAGGGCTTTACTCTCATGACTCAATCACCTCTTAAAGGCCTCATCTCTTAATACTATCACATTGGTGATTACGTTTCAATATAGTAATTTCAGGGACACATTCAGCCCACAGCACTATTAAGATAAATTAAATGTTTAATTCTAAAACTTCCCACAAAGATAACTACAGGTATAGTTAGATTAAAACCAATTAAAAACAAATAAATAAACCAATGAACAGAAATATTTTGTTCTAGGTCATCTCCAAAAGTCTTAAAGGAATCTAATTTGTGTTCTCCTAAAAGATTGCTGCCACAGGAAAAAGATACAGTAAAGATAACAGACTTTGGCCACTAGGCATCTACTCTAAATATCATTCCATTAAAAGATATCAGATATGCTTTTTTTTTTTTTTACCTGAATATGTATGGAAAGAGGAGGAAGACCAAAAAGGAACTGCTGCTCTGGACTTAATGATATTAGAGAAACACTATTCTGTGAAATGGAAATGAAGGCACCCTTGTCCTTGAGAACAGAACCTGGATCTTGATGGAGGAGACAGGCAGGGAAGCCATTTACTGGGGCCTCACAGTCGTGAATGATCTCAGGTTTAGACTTTGATGTTACTTCCAAATGAGGTCATACACAGCCATTGCAATGTTTGTGTACACATGTGCGCACTCTGAAAGTTTTAATTTGTTAAATGGTAACATCCAAAAAGTACCAACATTTTCATAGCTCCGTTTTGGCATTAACTCATTTTAAAATATGCTTTAAAGGACTTTGCAAATCTCTGAGGCTCTGATTTAAATGAAATTTATAATATAATTTGTAAACATTTCCAATTTGACACATTATCATTTATGTAGTTGGTTACAACTACATCTCTAGCATCTAGTACAAGGCATGGCACATGAGCAATAAATGCTGAATGAATGAAATACATACTCACTATAGGCAAAGCCCTGGGTGGTGCTGAGGATATAGGGGTAAAAAACAAACAACAAACAAACAAAAAGCCCCTGACTTTATGACACTCACAGCACAGTCCGGGGGCTAACTTGAAATATAGTCTTAGAACCATAAAATTATAGGCTTCAAAGCCAGTAGGATTCTTACATAAAGGGGATTGAAACCAAAGGGAGCAGCTTCTAATATGCACCACCCCCTCTCCCCCCGTCATCCTTGCCTCCTGGTATTCATACTTTTGTATAATTTCTTCCCCTTGAGTGTAAGCTAGATCTAGTAGTCACTGTCTTATAACAAATCAAACAGGACAAATATGATGGCTACTACTTCCCAGATTAAATTATAGAAAGATTGTGATTTATTGTGCTCATTCTGTCTGTTTCTTGCAGAGCCTTTGTTCTGGGGGAAGCAAGCTCCCATATTGTGAGTGACCCCATGGAGAGGGCCACCAGGCAGGGAACTGAGTGAGGGAAGCCAACAAAGAACTGAGACCCTCAGACCAACATGTCAAAAGGAACTGAATTTTGCATCAACAACATTAGGGAGTTTGGAAGGAGATCTTCCCTCAGTCAAGCCTTTAGATCAGACCACATCCCTGGCTAATAACCTGACTGTAACCTCTAGAAAGACCTGGAGCCAGAGACACTCAGCCAAGTTTCACTCTGATTCTTGACCCACAGAAACTGTGAGATAGTAAATGTTTGCTGTTTGAAGCCACTAAGTTTTGGGGTATTTGTGTTAGGCAATGATGATAATTAGTACACAGACCTAGGAAGTTTCCTTATGATTTTCCCAAGTTCATGCCCACAGTAATGCAGCAGTGAGTTATATCTAGAATTCATGTTACTTACTTCCATGATTGCCTGTACTCTTATTTTCCTTTGTTGTAAAGGGAATGGAAAAAGAAGCAAGGCAGTAAAAGCAGAAAAGACACTGTTGACAAAAATAGTCAAATTCTGTAAAATATGTGTAAATTAGTTCAACCATTGTGGAACACAGTATGGCAATTCCTCAAGGATCTAGAACTAGAAATACCCTTTGACCCAGAAATCCCATTACTGGGTATATACTGGAAGGATTATAAATCATTCTATTACAAAGACACACATGCAAGTATGTTTATTGCAGCACTGTTCACAATAGCAAAGAATGGAACCAACCCAAATGCCCATCAATGATACACTGGATAAAGAAAATATGGCACATATACACCATAGAATACTATGCAGCCATAAAAAACGATGAGTTTGTGTCCTTTGCCGGGATGTGGATAAAGCTGGAAACCATCATTCTCAGCAAGCTGACACAGTAATAGAAATAAAACACCTCATGTTCTCACTCATAAGTGGGTGTTGAACAATGAGAACACATGGACACAGGGAGAGGAACATCACACACTGGGGCATGTTGGGAGTTGGGGGGCTAGGAGAGGGATAGCAGGGCATGGGGGGCTAGGGGAGGGAGAGCATTAGGAGAAATACCTAACGTAGATGACAGGGTGATGGATGCAACAAACCACCATGGCACATGTATACCTGTGTAACAAACCTGCACGTTCTGCACATATACCCTAGTACTTGAAGTATATAAAAAAATTTTTTCTGAAGAGATTTATTCTAAGCCAAATACGAGTGACCATGACGCAGCCCTCAGTTGGTCCTGAGAACATGTGCCCAAGGCTGTTGGGGTGCAGCTTGGTTTTATACATTTTAGAGAGACATGAGACATCAATCAAATAAATTTAAGAAATATATTGGTTTGATCCAGAAAGGTGGGACAACTCAAAGTACAGTGGTGGGGGAGTGGGGGTGGGGCTTCCAGGCTATAGATAAATTTAAACATTTTCCGGTACATTTTCTGGTACAAATGAGTTTGTCTAAGACCTGGGATTGATAGAAATGAAATGTTTAAGATAAAGGTTGTGGAGACTAAGGTTCTTTTGAAGTCTTACAGTCTTATAGATGACAAGTGTTTCCTATTCAGACCTTTTAAAGGTCTTAAGCTCTTCAGCCTTAGGAGAGCCTAGAAGAAAAATATCTGACTATGTTAATAGAGATTCTTTATAGATGTAAAATTTCCCCTACAAAGGAAAGCTTTGTAGGACCATTTCAACATATGGCAAAGAAACACGTTTTGGGGTAAGATATTTTGACTTTCTTGTCACATAACGTTATGCCAGAGTCAGAATGGAAAGTAACTCATCATATATAAGTTTAAGTAGAACCCATCTGATGAGAATTGAGGTATTGTAAGACATGACTTCCCAGACCCTTTAGACAGGAATTTGGACAAGATAAAAAAAAGTCAGAGCTTGGGTCTGCTGGCAAGATGGCTGAATAGGAACAGCTCCAGTCTGTAGCTACCAGTGAGAATGACGCTGAAGGTGGGTGATTTCTGCATTTCCGACTGAGGTACCCAGTTCATCTCACTGGGACTGGTTGGACAGTGGGTGCAGCCCACGGAGGGTAAGCCGAAGCAGGGTGGGGCATTGCCTTACCCAAGAAGCGCAAGGAGTTCAGGGTATTTCTCTCCCCTAGTCAATGGAAACTGTGAGAGATTGTACTGGGAAAAATGATACATTCTGACCCAGATACTGTGCTTTTCCAACAGTCTTCGCAACCAGTAGATCAGGAGATTCCCTCTGGTGCCTATGCCATCAGGACCCTGGGTTTCAAGCACAAAACTGGGCAGCCATTTGGGCAGACACCAAGCTAGTGGCAGTGTTTTTTTTCCATACCCCAGTGGCACCTGGAATGCCAGCAAGACAGAACCCTTCACTCCCCTGGAAGGGGGGCTGAAGCCAGGGAGCCAAGTGGTCTGGCTTGGTGGGTCCCACTCCCACAGAGCACAGCAAGCTAAGATACGCTAGCTTAAAATTCTTGCTACCTGCACAGCAGTCTGAGATCAATCTGGGATGATAGAGCTTGGTGGGGGAAGGAGCGTCTGCTGTTGCTAAGATGTGAGTAGGCAGTTTTCCCTTTACAGTGTAAACAAAGCCTCCAGAAAGTTAGAATTGGGCAGAACCCACTGCAGCTCAGCAAGAACTCTGCTGCCAGACTGTCTGTCTAGATTCCTCCTCTCTGGCCATGGCATCTCTGAAGAAAAGCAGCAGCCGCAGTCAGGGACTTATAGATAAAACCCCCGTCTCCCTGGGACAGAGAACCTGGGGGAAGGGGTGGTTGTGGGCACAGCTTCAGCAGCCTTAAACGTCCCTGAAAGCTCTGAAGGGAGCAGCAGATCTCTGAGCACAACATTTAAGCTCTGATAAGGGACAGACTGCCTCCTCAAGTGGGTTTCTGACCCCTGTGTATCCTGACTGGGAGACACTTCCCACCAGGGGCCGACAGACACCTCATATAGGAAAGCTATGGCTGGCATCTGGTAAGTACCCTTCCGGGATGAAGCTACTAGAGGAAGGACCAGGTAGCAATCTTTGCTGTTCTACAGCCCCTGCTGGTGATTCCCAGGCAAGCAAGGTCTGGAGTGGACCTCCAGCAAACTCCAGGAGACCTATAACAGAAGGGCCCATTAGAAGAAAAACTAATCAACAGAAAGAAATAGCTTCAACATCAACAGAAAGGACATCCACTCAGGGGCACCATCCGAAGGTCACTGACTTCAAAGATCAAAGGTAGATAAATCCACGAAGATGGGAAGAATCCAGCACAAAAAGGCTGAAAATTCCAAAAACCAGAATGCCTCTTCTTCAAGGGATCACAACTTTTCACCAAAAAGGGAACAAAACTGGATAGAGAATGAGTTTGACGAATTGACAGAAGCAGGATTCAGAAGGTGGGTAATAACAAACTTGTCCAAGCTAGAGGAACATGTTCTAACCCAATGCAAGGAAGCTAAGAACCTTGAAAAAAGGTTAGACAAAATGCTAACTAGAATAACCAGTGTAGAGAAGAACATAAATGACCCGATGAAGCTGAAGAACACAGCATGAGAACTTTGTGAAGCATACACAAATTTCAATAGCTGAATCAATCAAGTGGAAGAAAGGATATCAGAGATCGAAGATTAACTCAATGAAATAAAGCAAGAAGGCAAGATTAGAGAAAAAAGAGTGAAAAGAAATGAACAAAGCTGATTATGTGAAAAGACCAAATCTACATTTGATTGGTATACCTGAAAGTGATGGGAAGAATGAAACCAAGTTGGAAAACACTCTTCAGAATATTATCCAGGAGAACTTCCCCAACCTAGCAAGGCAGACCAACATTCAAATTCAGAAAATACAGAGACCACCACAAAGATACTCCCTGAGAAGAGCAACCCCAAGACACATAGTCATCAGATTCACCAGGGTTGAAATGAAAGAAAAAGTGCTAAGAGCAGCCAGAGAGAAAGGTTTGGTTATCCACAAAGGGAAGCCTATCAGATTCACAGCAGATCTCTTGGTAGAAACCCTACAAGCCAGAAGAATTTTCAATCCTGAATTTTATATCCAGCCAAACTAAGCTTCATAAGCAAAGGAGAAATAAAATCCTTTATAGACAAGCAAATGCTGAGAGATTCTGTCACCACCGGGCCTGCCTAACAAGCACTCCTGAAGGAAGCATTAAACATGGAAAGGAATAACCAGTACCAGCCACTGCAACATACCAAATTGTAAAGGCCACTGAAGCTATGAAGAAACTACATAAACAGGCAAAATAAGAAGCTAGTATCTTAGTGACAAGATGAAAATCACACATAACAATATTAACCTTAAATGTAAATGGGATAAATGACCCCATTAAAAGACACAGACTGACAAAGTGGATAAAGAGTCAAGACCCATTGATGCACTGTATTCAGGAGACCCATCTCACATGTAAAGACACACATAGGCTCAAAATAAAGGGATGGAGGAATATTTACCAAGCAAATGGAAAGCAAAAAATAAAGAAATTAATAAATAAAGCAGGGTTGTAATCCTAATCTCTGATAAAACAGACTTTAAACCAACAAAGATCAAAAGAGATAAGGGCATTACATAACAGTAAAGGGATCAATGCAACTAGAAGAGCTAATTATCCTAAATATATATGCACCCAATACAGAAGCACCCAAATTCATAAAGCAAGTTCTTTATGAGTCCTACAAAAAGACTTAGACTCTCACAAAATAATAGTGGGAGACTTTAACACCCCACTGTCAACATTAGACCGATCAATGAGACAGTAAATTAACAAGGATATCCGGGACATGAACTCAGCTCTCGACGAAGCAGACCTAACAGACACCTGCAGAACTCTCTACCCCAAATCCACAGAATATATATTCTTCTTAGTACCACATCACACTTATTCTAAAATTGACCACATAATTGGAAGTAAAAAACTCCTCAGCAAATGCAAAAGAATGGAAATAATAATAAACAGTCTCTCAGACCACAGTGCAATCAAATTAGAACTCAGGATTAAGAAACTCACCCAAAACCACACAACTACATGGAAACTGAACAACCTGCTCCTGAGTTACTACTGGGTAAATAATGAAATGAAGGCAGAAATAAAGATGTTCTTTGGAACCAATGAGGACAAAGACACAATGTACCTGAATCTCTGGGAGACATTTAAAGTAGTGTCTAGAGGGAAATTTACAGCACTAAATGCCCACAAGAGAAAGTAGGAAAGATCTAAAATTGACACCCTAACATAGCAGAAGACAAGAAATAACTAAGAACAGAGCAGAACTAAAGGAGATAGAGACACAAAAGACCCTTCAAAAAAATCAATGAATTCAAAAAATCAATGAATTCAGGAGCTGGTTTTTTTGAAAAGATCAACAAAATAGGCTACTAGCCAGACCAATAAAGAAGAAAGAGAGAAGAATCAAATAGATGCAATGGAAAATGAAAAAGGGGATATCACCACTGATCTCACAGAAATACAAACTACCATCAGAGAATACGATAAACACTTCTATGTAAATAAACTAGAAAATCTAGAAGAAATGGATAAATTCCTGGACACTTATACCCTCCCAAGACTGAATCAAGAAGAAGTCAAATTCTTGATTAGATGAATAACAAGTTCTGAAATTAAGGCAGCAATTAACAGCCTACCAACCAAAAAATGTCCAGGATCACATGGATTCACAGCTGAATTCTACCAGAGGTGCAAAGAGGAGCTGGTATCATTCCTTCTGAAATTATTCCAAACAACAGAAAAAGAAGGAATCCTCCCTAACTCATTTCATGAGGCCAGAACATCCTCATACCAAAATCTTGCAGAGACACAACTAAAAAAGAAAATTTCAGGCCAATATTCCAGATGAACATCAATGCAAAAATCCTCAATAAAATACTGGCAAACTGAATCCAGCAGCATGTCAAAAAGCTCATCCACCACGATCAAGTCAGCTTTATCCCTTGAATGAAAAGCTGGTTCAACATACACAAATCAATAAACATAATCTATCACATAAGCAGAACCAGTGACAAAAGCCACATGATTATCTCAATAGATGCAAAAAAGGTCTTTGACAAAATTCAACAGCCCTTCATGCTAGAAACTCTCAATAAGCTAGGTATTGATGGAACGTTAGAGCCATTTATTACAAACCCACAGCCAATATCATACTAAATGGACAAAAACTGGAAGCATTCCCTTTGAAAACTGACACAAGACAAGCTTTCCCTCTTTCACCACTCCTATTCAACATAGTATTGGAAGTTCTGGCCAGGGCAATCAGGCAAGAAAAAGAAATAAAGGGTATTCAGTCAGGAAAAAAGGAAGTCAAATTGTCTCTGTTTGTAGATGACATGATTGTATATTTAGAAAAGCCCATCTCATCCCAAAATGTCCTTAAGCTCATAAGCAACTTCAGCAGTCTCAGGAAACAAAATCAATGTGCAAAAATCACAAGCATTCCTATACACAGACAAAGAGCCAAATCATGAGTGAACTCCCATTCACAAACGCTGCAAAAAGAGTAAGAATAAAACCCAGGAAACCAACTTACAAGGGATGTGAAGGACCTCTTCAAGAAGAACTACAAACCACTGCTCAAGAAAATAAGAGAGAACACAAACAAATGGAAAAACATTCCATACTCATGGATACGAAGAATCAATATCATGAAAATGACCACACACCCAAATTAATTTATAGATTCAATGCAATGCCATCAAGCTACCATTGACTTTCTTCACAGAACTGGAAAAACTACTTTAAATTTCATATGGAACCAAAGACGAGTTCACATAGCCAAGGCAATCCAAAGCAAAAAGAACAAACCTGGAGGCATCATGCTACCTGACTTCAAACTATACTACAAGGCTACAGTAACAAAAACAGCATGGCACTGCTACCAAAACAGATATATAGATCAATGGAACAGAACAGAGGTCTCAGAAATAACACCACACATCTACAACTATCTGATCTTTGACAAACCTGACAAAAACAGGCAATGGGGAAGGATTCCCTAGTCAATAAATGATGTTGGGAAAACTGGCTAGCCATATGCAGAAAGCTGAAACTGAATCCCTTCCTTACACCTTACACAAAAATTAACTCAAGATGGATTAAAGACTTAAGACCTAAAGCCATAAAAACCCTAGAAGAAAACCAAGGTAATACCATTCAGGACACAGGCATGGGCAAGGACTTCATGACTAAAAACCAAAAGCAATGGCAACAAAAGCCAAAATAGACAAATGGGAATCTAATTAAACTAAAGAGCTTCTGTACAGCAAAAGAAACTATCATCAGAGTGAACAGGCAACCTACAGAATGGGAGAAAATTTTTGCAATCTAATGTCTATGTCTAATATTTCTGTGCAGTATTAGACTAATGGCTACTATCCACAATCTACAAAGAGCTCAAATTTACAAGAAAAATATAAACAACCCCATCAAAAAGTGGGTGAGGGATATGAACAGACACTTCTCAAAAGAAGACATTTATGTAGCCAACAAACAAATGAAAAAGTTCATTATCGCTGTCATTAGAGAAACGCAAATCAAAACCACATTGAGATACCATCTCACACCAGTTAGAATGTGATCATTAAAAAGTCAGCAAACAACAGATGCTGGAGAGGATGTAAAGAAGTAGAAATGCTTTTACACTGATGGTGGGAGTGTAAATTAGTTCAACCATTGTGGAAGACAGTGTGGTGATTCCTCAACAATCTAGAACTAGAAATACCATTTGACCCAGGAATCCCATTACTGGTTATATACCCGAAGGATTATAAATCATTCTACTGTAAAGACACATGCACACATGTTTATTGTGGCACTATTCACAATAACAGACTTGGAACCAACCAAATGCCTATCAATGATAGACTAGATAAAGAAAATGTGGCACATATAGACCATGGAATACTATGCCATCATAAAACAGGATGAGTTCATGTCCTTTGCAGAGAGATGAGTGAAGCTAGAAACCATCATTCTCAGCAAAGTAACCCAAGAACAGAAAACCAAACACCACATGTTCTCACTCTTAAGTGGGAATTGAACAATGAGAACACATGGACACAGGGAGGAGAACATCACAGACTGGGGCCTGTTGGGTGGGTGGGGGCTAGGGGAGGGATAGCACTAGGAGAAATACCTAATGTAGATGACGGGTTGATGGGTGCAGCAAACCACCATGGCATGTGTATACTTAAGTAACAAATCTGCACATTCTGAACATGTATCCCAGAGCTTAAAGTATAATAAGAAATAAAAATAAATGCGAATCTACTATACAAACTTTTAAAAACAATGTCAACATAAATGTCCACTTAAAAAATAATGGTAAAGAATGGAGACTGCAGAGATTACACTAAAATATTAAAATAAAAAAAAATCAGAGCTTAGTCCTCACATCCATGAGTGGTGAGGTGACAACAGAAGAATGGCGGGGGGTGGGGGCAGAAATGCTGTCTTTTATCTGTCTTTCACTCCCTTTCTTTTTTAAATCTCAATATGGTCCCTGGCATAGCACCAACTAGTGGAGCACCTTGTAAATGATTGCAAGCTAATTATCTGAACTCACGGAAGCATTAGAAAGATGTCCTGACAATCTACTTCAGAATTACCAGGGAAACACAATGAAAACTTCATCTTTGTAAGTACAGAAACACACATTGTTAGAAGGGTTCTGATCAATGACACAACAAAAAACGTAGACTCAAGTGAGAATATCTAATTAAGATCGGGGAGAGGATGCGGGTGGAGGTGCTTTGCAAACTCTCAACTGTCTCATGGATATAATGAACATGTGAGAGTTGCTATGACTATTGAAGAAAGGTCTGAACAGTCACAATCTTCCATTAGACTAGAATGAAAGTCTACTGCATATCAACATTTTTGGTGGCAGCAATGTAACCAGATTTTTAAAAATATTTTTAAGGTACTTTATAGACAACAGTGGTTATATGACAAAGTACTCACCGATGAGATGAAAGATGAAATCTATGATACGGCTTTTAAGAAAAGTACTGATTTCCTGATTTAAAAAGAAATAAACTTCAATGGTATATGCCTTTGCTCTTCACTCCTTGCTCTTTTTCCTTTTACTTGCCTGGAATGCATTTACAATGTCTGAGATGCAGTAGCTATCACGTGACCATAGGGAAAATCTACTTCTCAAGGGTATTGGAGACGGACAGGAGAATAAATCAGATTCCCCGGCAGAATTCTTAAGCTACTACACTAGCACTGAGCTGCTACCACCAAACTTCTTGTTATGTGAACAAAAATAATTTACTTAACTAATCCATGGTTATAAAGGTTTTCTGCTACTTACTGCTGAATGCAATCACAGCTGATTCCTCTATCCTTGTAAAATGCCTAACATCCACATGTAAAATTAATAATACCAAAAAGTCTGTTTAGTTGCAGGTACCTGATGTTTGACTAGGCACACCCTGTAGTTAAGTGATCTGTCCATGCCCATAGCCTCACAGCCTTTGAAGTTCAAATTTGTGTTATAGTAAAGTGGTAAGTTTCTACATGCAGAACTTTGTGGTCACTCTTGAACGTTAACTCTTTTATTGCTAAAAGTGTGGCCGGTCTGAATGTTGACAAAAAGAGTTGAACTCCGAAATATTTAAAGAGATTTATTCTGAGCCAAATATCAGTGACCATGGCCTGTGACCTAGCCCTTAGCAGGTCTTGAGAACATGTGGCCAAGGTGGTCAGGGCGCAGCTTTGTTTTATACATTTTAGAGGGGCATGAGACACCAATGAAATACGCTTAAGAAATACATTGGTTTAGTCCAGAAAGGTGAATACGACTCAAACTAGGGTGGTAGGGGGTTTCCAGGCTATAGGTGAATTTAAGCATTTTCTGGTTAACAATTGGTAAGTTTACGTAAAGACCTGGGATTGACAGAAAGGGAATGTTTAGGTTAAGATAAAGATTGTGGAGACTTATAGTGGCTGCCCTTAGAAACAATAGGATGACAAATGTTTCCTATTCAGATTTTAGGTAGTCTCTTTAGGATTGGAAGGCTCTAAAAGAAAAAAATATAGCTATTGTTAATAGAGATTCTTGGCAGATGCACATTTTCCCTCAAAAAACACAGCTTTGCAGGACCATTTCAAAACACGGCAAAGAAATATATTTTGGGATAAAATATGTTGAGTTTCTTCTTTGTCTCATAATGTTATGCCAGAGTCAGGTTGGAAAGTAAATCACAATAGATAGGCTTAAATAAAACCCATCTTGAGAATTTATTATTTTTAGGGCATGACTCCCCAGATCCCTTAGATAGGAATTTGGGCAATATTTAAAAAAAAAATTCAGAATTTAGTCCTCATGGATTTTGAGTTCAGGTAATACACCCTAAAACTCAGAAAACACAGGAGGAATTTTAATTCCATGGTCAGAATTTCTCTAAATGGCTTCTAAACAAATTCTCCAATGACTACAACACTAAACTCTAGTATATACTTAAAAAAATAACTTTCATCTAATTCAAGACACACTGTGTTCTTTAACATATCGAATAGACTATCCCATTTATTATACATAAAAGGAAAAAAGTAAAATATCACTTGAAAGGGATGTGAGTTCCTCACACAGCTCTTGGTCTGTATTTTGGCTGTAGCACCCCCCAAAACTGATATCTTGATATGTGATAGCTTTCTGGGGGGTGAGATTTCAGTATTTCTCAGAACAATTTCTATAGTATATCAGATCTGAGAAATCCTTTTGAACAAAAGAATGTAATTGAGAAATACCTAATTAACTATCCTACTTTAAATAGTCACAGTAGGCCAGGTGTGGTGGCTCACACCTGCAATCCCAGCTCTTTGGGAGGCTGAGGCAGGCAGACCACAAGGTCAGGAGCTCGAGACCAGCCTGACCAACATGGTGAAACCCTGTCTCTACTAAAAATACAAAAAATTAGCTGGCCGTGGTGGCATGGGCCTGTAATCCCAGCCACTGAGGAGGCTGAGGCAGGAGAACTGCTTGAACCCGGGAGGTGGAGGTTGCAGTGGGCCGAGATTGCACCATTGCACTCCAGCCTGGATGACAGAGTGAGACTCAGTCTCAAAAAAAAAAAAAAAAAAAAGTGTCATGGTAAATGTTAGCTTATTAAAGGCACTTCGCAGCAAAAACAGCTGTCAATTTTTTTTGTTTTAACTCAGCATAGGTCATAGAACCCTTTTCTTTTCTTACATAAATGCTGACTTCTATAGAGCACTTTTGAGATGCTGGTTTAGAATACCATAATGATCTAGCTGAAAGAAATATAGTTAAAGAAAATTTAGCACAGTTTTCAATTTTCTTTCTTGATTTTTTTTTTTTTTTTTTAGACTCTGTTGCCCAGGCTGCAGTGCAGGGCCATGATCATAGCTCACTGCAGCCTCTACCCCCTGGCCTCAAGTGGTGCTCTCACCTTGACTTCCCAAAGCACTGGCATTACATGCATGAACCAACACACCCAGCCTTTCCTTGATACTTTTTTTCAAGTTTTTTTTCTTTTTGCCTTAAGTTGTCTTGCTCATTAGAAGATCCTGGAGACATTAGACAGAATAGCACTAACCTGCTATCCAAATTCAGTCACATAAATAACTTCATTTCCTCTTCCTTAACTGAGATTGTTTGCGGAGAATCTCCAGGACTTTTCTGTTGCAGAAAAATTCAGTGATTCTATTCTGTTTTGCTTATTTAAAGATATATCTTTGAGCACTTTCTTCCAATTAGTTGGATAAATACCACTGCTGTCTATCTTTATCCCAAAATGGAACTGCCCTGGGGTGATAAATCACTTTTCTATCTCTGTAGAAGTATTTGACTCTCTGTATTTCTAGAGCTGATGAAAGCTGCAATTAACACATGTGAGCTGTCTATTAGCATGGTCTGTGAGATTTTGGAACATGTTTGGAGATGTGGAGCAGGCTCAAGGATAGAGATCAGTTTATTCTCAACATCTACAACAAAGAGAGCAAGCAGAAAAGGACACAGACTCCTACACAAATAATGCAAATGAGACTACTGAGAGCCAGCCTATAGAGACAAATTGTTAATAGGTCAGATCACAATTAGTGACATACTTCTCCGAATGTTTTTAAAAATTGCATGAGTACCTGTTTTATAGAGTAAGAGATAGACCAGAGGCTATAGTCAAATCTTTTTAAACTACTATTGCTTTTTCACTATTTTTAAAATTTGTTGATCTTCTACTTCAACATTTTTAGGCAGACTGCTTTTATTGTATTCATTTGATAAACATTTACTGAGCACCTGCCTTTTGCAAAGCATCATGTCAAAAAGTCTTGACGGTATGGTAGATGGTATTTTCCAAATTGACTCCCATCCCACATGCCCTTCTTAAAATGTGCCTTCAACACTACCATTGGGAGGTATGATCTATATTTCCTCCTTTTTGAAATTGGGTGGGCTTTTGTAACTTTTGTGACCAACAGAATATGGTGAAAGTAACAGTAAAATTTCTGAGGCTAGCTCATCACAAGCCATAGAGCTTCTACCTTGCCCACTGGAATTCTTTGAGCTGCCTTATAAGCAGTTTTACCGCCCTAAGGCTACCATGCTGAGAGGAAGCCCAAACTAACCCATGTGGAGAAACTATAAGAGCAGCCTGAGAGTACCTAAAGATTGTTGATAGATACCCAGCCAGGCCGCAGCTACTCCAGTCCTCATTCCCATTGCCCCAGCTCCAGCCACCATCTGAACACAGTCACATCTTAGACTCTAAGCCAGAGCTGCTCCACCAAGCCCTTCCCAAATTCCTGACTTACAGAGACAAATGATTTTTGTCTCAAGCCATTAAGTTTGGGGATAAAATTGTTACATAGCGATAGATAACTGAAACAGAGGAATACAATGATGACAGTTCATGATCTTTGGGCCCAAAGAATCTTGAACTCCAGGTGGGAAGGTCAGATATACATAAAGGAGAACAGAAGAATGAATGAAGGTAAGAAACAGACCAAAAAGACTTGCCCACGGCTAGCTGTAGCACTAGGTGACTCAGGTTTTCAAACAGGTCTGGAGAAGCCCTTTCAAATCTCAGACCCACTGAGATTTGAGTTGTTGAGAATCTCAACAGGTCTTGCAGGCCAAATAGTTGTCAAGGAATTGAGCTTCAGATTTATGGCTGGTGTTTGAAATTTCCACAATCTTAAGTTTGAAGTAACTTGAATTCACGGCATGTTTACAGGATTAATAAGCAGCAGCAGCAGCATTTATATGTGTTATCTTGTTTGATCATCATAAAGCCTAATAAGTATCCATCTGGCCAAGCTTTATAATTCTACTGGATTATTTACTTTAAAGTTTTAAGAAGTGCCTCACTCAAATTAATCAATTAAACATTTATCGCATGGTTACTCTGGGCAAAAAGGCAAAGCACTAAACGTAATAGCAGAGAACTAACACAGTTCATGTCATCAAGTAGTTTAAAAACTAGTTGGGCACTTGTTGCATAGAATGACACATACACACAAATAATTAACAGCAGTGAGGAAGAAATGTTAAGTGTATAATGTTACGTACAATTAAATATAGAGTTTAATATATTTGTCTATTCCAAAGTAGTCTTTTGCCTCAGATTATCCTTGCTCTACATGCTTTTCATGGTTCTGACCCAATTCTGAAAATAAAAATCTAAGCTCAGGTAGGTTGAATCTCTCATTTTGTGTGTCATGGTTTTTGTACTGAAGACCATAATGACTGGTATAGTTTGGATGTCCCCTCCAAATCTCATGTTGAGATGTAATCCCCAGTGTTGGAGATGGGACCTAATGGGAGGTGTTTGCCATCATGATGGATCCCTCATGAATGGTTTGGGCTATCTCTTTGGTGATGAATGAGCTCTTGCTCAGACATGAGATCTGGTTGTTTACAATTATGTGGCACTGCTCCCCACCCTTTCTCTCTCTCTTGCTCCTGCTTTCATCATGTGAAGTACCTGCTCACCCTTTGCCTTCTGTCATGATTGGAAGCTTCCGGAGGCCTCCCCAGAAGCAGATGCCACTAAGCTTCCTGTGCAGCCTGCTGAAGTGTGAGCCAATTAAATCTCATCTTATAAGTTACCCAGTGCCAAGTATTCCTTTATAGCAGTGCAGAAATCACCTAATACAATGCCATAGATGCAATTCCTGGACCACATAAAGCCATGTGGCTTTACGATGATCAGGATATTCACCTGCTGTTTATGCCCGTTACCCAGGTTCATGGTAAATGTTGTAGTCAAGGGTACCCCTTTTGCATGGAAACCTCATGTAATGATACTGCTGCAAAATTGAGCTGTGGTCAGAGGAACCTTGTCAAATTTGCTATTTTCCTTCCCCACGTGAGTCTTGCAGATGCTAATAAAAACAGTAGGCTAATTAACAAGAGAATGGAGAAAGGCAGAGGGAACAGTCAAAGAGTTCTCAGGATGGTGGAAATTTTAAAATGGTTGTTAAGAAATGAGATGAACAAAGAAAAAAAGGAAAGGGGAGAATCATGGGACTTGTGTCTTGGTGGAAATCTTTAGATGGTTATTAAGAAATAGGATGAATATATGGAAGTTGATAGGGTTAAATAAAAGGTCTTAATACAATACAATGGAAGGTTGGGTGGACCAAAGGAGTCTCTGCTGGTTCCCCAACAATAAGGGGTTCTAAATAGGTTTGCTGTATTTACCCCAGTTTGGAGAAATTGTAAAAGTCAGAAGGCAAAGATTACAATGAGAAAGCTGAACAACAATTGCCTGGGGCAATGTTGAGGCAGGTTAATCCAGATAAAGATTGACAAAAAGACCAGGGACCATTGGCTCAACCCCGCTGCTAGGAACCCAAAGCTTTTTGCACAAGAGAAGGTAAAATAATCTAGGGGTGGAGAAGAGAATTTCATGGGACTAGAACATAAAAATGTAAGGGGTTGATAGCATAGTGAAAGTTGGAATGTTTAAGCAGGCTGTATGTAAAGTAATTTGTGTCCCCTTTTTGATGACAATGGGATATTTTATCTGATTGTGGGATGTTCCCTCTACTAATATTGTAAAAGAGAAGGCATATAAATCTGCCCTCCAAGCAATATTAATTGAACATACTAAATGGGAACCAGTAGGAGTCCCTAAGCCCACACTGTATAGAATAGAAGCTGAAGTGCTGGTAGAGACAGATTCTCCATTTGATAGTTCTTTGTGGAGCAGTTACTAGGGCTTATGGCAAAAGCCTTTGAGGGCCTCCCAAGGATAACTACTGGTACTTTGGATTTAGGGAATTTCCACTTGAGGAGCATTTACTGCCCTGCAATAGAACTTTAACTAAAGCTATCCCTGTGACTGAAGGGCACAAAATGATCTTGAAATCTGGAGTATGCATGCTGTCTTGGTGATGTCAGGGAAACACTCTACTGGGGATAGCAGTGCCCAGAAGAGTTCCGTAATAAAATGGAGATGAATTATACAGGGCCATGCTGCCTAGGGAATGCAAAGAACGGATAGTCAAGAGCAGATAACTTCTTTTCCCCTAAGGCTGACTCTGGAACTATCTGAGGAGCTGCTGGATTCTATAGACACTTGGCTAGTGCCATCAAACTGCTTTAGACTGACCGACAAAGAGCTGCTTGGTGTGTGGATGGCAGTTCCAAGGGGAATGGACAACATCCCAATTAAAAGGATGGCACTCTGAACAAGGTAAAAATGAATCAGCTCAGTAAGCTGAATTGCATGCTGCCTTCCTAACACTAATGAAGTAATTGAACAGTGGGAAAAGCCCCTGTGTTAGGTTTTTTACTGGCTTGTGGACGGTGGCCAATGGCTTGGCCACATATAGTCATGCAGAGGGACAGCAGAAACCTGGCCTTTTAAAGGGATGCTCATATGGAGCATGGCCGTCTGGAAATATGAAAGGTGCATTAATGTGGGCTGTGTACATGCACTTTGGAAGAGCCTCTTTCCAGGTTGGAAAGGTGACTGGAATCAACAAGCAGATATCCCTGTGTGCTCCCTTGACATGGCCACCTGAGTCCGTGAAATGAGTGGATATGGAGGAACTGCAGCAGGGCAGGGATGGGCTGAATCTAGGAATGTTCCTTTTGCACCCTCTCTGGCACACAATGCCAAGAACCATTCTGTTTCTCAGCAAGAAAGACAGACTGCAGATGGCTATGGGACAGATTTCCTGATGGGAAGGCCCTGGACACAGCTGGTGAGTGAGACTGATGCTGTTAGCCCTGGGAGGCTACAAATGGGTCTTGACAGGAGTAGACACCGATTCTGGAGTGGGTGTTCGTTACCTGCTGGAAGATGCAAACACTCAGAGTGCCACAAACAACAAAAATAGAACAGAAGATACGGCTCAGATTTGGTCAGCTGTTATTTCTTCAGACGAAGGAATATACTATGCAGCCAACAATGTTCAACAATGGGCAAAAGGATCTCCTCTTCAGAGCAATAATTTGATAGGAGAAGTGGAAATGGCAATGAAAACATCAATTGTCTAAAAATGGGGAAGGATAAAAGCACAAAAGGCTGGCTTACATGCCTTCATGAGTTATGTGCTCACACCTAACATGAGTGGGACTAAAGGAGTGTCCCCACTAGAATTGCCTACCGTTTTCTGGTTGATCTGGGGAATAGGGGATGGAGAAGCATGCTGGAATAACTATGCAATGTCTGCAAAGGGAGGAGTACACTGGCACGACGCTGTTTTCCTTCTTCTCCACAACACCCCTAGGGTTTTTTTCTCCTGTACTTGATGCAGCGGTCCTAGGACCAGGGCTACAGCAAGTGCTAGAAGCAGGGATGATTCCTGAGCAAGAAACTGTCATTATGTTTTAAAACCTTACGTCAGAATTTCTACAGGCCTAATGGGCCTAAGGCGGGTGGATTGTGCCATTTGGCAAAATTGAGGTTAACAGTGCATACAGCTATGTTGCCTGGTGGTTCACTATTGCCGCACCTATGTAACCCACAAGGTATGTATGTATGTAACCTTACCCCATCTGAATGAGAGTGGACTAAGGGGGACGCATTCACTAGACTACTATTGCTGCCTGCAATCTGGACAGCACAGTGACAATGCTAATGTTCCTTGCAAAGGTTTTTAATGAAGGAGGGAAAAATAGTAGCTGAGGGTAAAGGAATTAATAAATAGGTTATACAGTCAGGGAAATCCAATATTATATTAACACCTCGAAAGAGGCTCAGAGCAAGAGATGACATCGTCTCTTAGCTCAGTGGTAACAGATGCCTGAATGGGTGAAGCTTCACTTGCTATCATGTCTGCTTTTAGAAACTGGGAAGGTTGAATTGAAGCCTGCAAACCTAAGTGGCCTTGCCCTGAGAGACATATTCTTATGACATAATGACAGGCTGGACCAATGACTAATGTGACTGAATGGGAGTCAAATAATGTGCCAGTATCTTTTGAGTTGTGTGTTCTTTTGATGGAAGGGATCCAGCGTTGGACAAAGAATGATAAAGTGAAATGCCCTTTACCCCATTTTGTGTCTTCTTAACTATTTGGCCTTAGGTAACTTAGTTTACTCTTCTGAGCTGTTCATCTGCAAAAGAGGAATAGCTGTAATTTCTACTTCATAGGGCTTTTAGGAAGGGATCCCTCCTTTCCTCAGGGAATTAATTTGACCCCTTCAAAGGTGGGTGTAGAACAGACCTCTCACACTTTCCACTGCCCAGATATCGGACCAATCACAACTGTGCCCCTACTTAGGGGAACTGGACCCAAAAGGAAGTACAGTTTGGCCAAGATTTTCTCCTTGCTGGAGTCCTCTGGCTTAGGGGCTGGCACTCATGGACTAGGCTGGAAAGGCAGAAGCACCATGTGGTTAAACCCTTCGCATCTAGATTCGGACTGCCTGAGTTCAAATCCCATTTCTGCAACCTGTTAGCTGCATGGCCTGGAGCAGTTACTTTACTCCGTGTCTTCATTTCCCGTCTGGAGAATGGAGACAACTGTATCTACATCCTAGGATTGGTATACATTTTAAATACCTAACACATTGAACACTGTTTAGAACGTAAGTATTCACGATTATTACAAGTTTATAAACATTGAGAGAGATACAAAATTGAAGTAATACCCAGCCCCACTTTGGATCTAAAATGGCCAAGTAGTTGACGCAAAAGTATTTTGGTGTTATACTTTTTATTCAGAATGATGTCAATTTTCTACTTTGCTAGTTTGAACCTGACCTTAGAAATGACGCTGCTACCATGATCTTGAATCACCGTAACTTCCTTCTCATGCCCTTGCAGGTTCTCCAAGCTTTGAGAGGTCCCATAAATCAGATAAACTTTTCCATATCAGTCCACCAGACTCTGTTAACCCTGAGAGAGGAAGGTGATGTCTTTCTAATGCATAATTATTTGGTCTAATAAAAGGAAATTTGGCTGAAAGCAGTTATCACCATGGATATGCAGTCATAAAAAGTTGGTAGGGTACAGAATGGGCACCATGAAAATTTCACAAGGTTGAAATCAGGGCAAAGCTCAGCATGTGGGGTGAGCTGGAAGAATGCTCTCATCAAAGTGGTTATTAATATCTACTAAAGAACCTGACCTTTGTTGCTGTAAACAAGACCAGATAATTACATGTTCCTTCGAAGAGCAACCTTGAGATGAAAATTGAGATGAAAATTGAGGCATGTGTCAAAGGGAACAGGGAAGTAATTTGTACGAAAACGAAACATGGAGTTTAGGTATTAATATCTAACAGTCTTGGCCCTTGTCATGAAAGATTTGTTACTTTAGGTAATAATTATAATTAGCATTCTTGTTCATGAGACTTCTTATTCTCTCATTTTTCTAGAGAAAGAGGCTTAAAGGAACGTGATAGTCTTTGGGAAGGACAATTTTTTCCTCTTTTTTTCCAGTGGGTTTGTTCTTTTCTCTGTCTCAATTATTTATCCAAGATGAAAGATGCTTTCAGGTCATAGAGTCGTGATTAAGGACAGGCCCAGGCAAGTAAGGTGAGCACCCTCCAGCTCTGGAAACACTTTTTCCACCACTGACTCACAAGCAGGTGAAAAAACAAAACTTCAAGCCCAGTTTGTTTATAGTTACCATCTTGGTATGGTGCCCTGTCACCTCTTTCTCCTCCTGAAGGTGAGATATTTTCTCAGGGAAATAATTCATCAGAATTACCAAAGTTTAAAGCAGTTGTTTTAATTTAACATGGATTCTTTTTTCTGACCCTTTTAGTTGCACACACAAAAACGCATAGACTGATGTGAAAATGACATGATGTAAACAAATGAAATGCACGAAAGGATCCCTTGTTTCCAAGTCAAATTTCATTTTCACTCTTCAGGGTTACATCTTATCTCTTTTCATCTTTTTTTCCATTCTCATTCTTTCAGGTTAAATGAAAGTTAGTACTTTCATTAGTAAATGAAATAACTGGCTTTTCCAGGTCAGATGGTCAACATGGAGTTATCCCTGCTAACATCGTCACATTATTCCAGAAACATACCTTGACACCTTGTGCCATGCGATAGAGTTGTTAAAGAGACCAGGCCAAGGATCTTCACTGCTTGCTGTATTCTACGCAACATAATTTGTGTTGCACAGTTGATACGAAGGGTATAGGAGTAGATTCCTCTGATTGCAATCAAAATTTAAAGGTTAAAGTGAATTCTAAGATTGAAATAGTGTATCAAGGTATTTAAGTAGACACATCTTTAAGTTGTATACATCGGTTGGCAAATGGACCAATAATTACTGTTGAATTAACAACAAATACTGTTAAAGTAGAGGGTAAATGCAAGTATTTTAATCTGGATTTTCCAGAAGACTTAGGAAGCGAAATTTGAGCTGGGTTCAATAAGGAGGTAAGCAGCAGATCTTAAGACAGGTGAATGAACTGGGTAAAAACAGGGCAGTGAGCAAGCACCTGGGATATTTCATAAAGGAAGTGAACCCACTCCATTGGAGCAGAGATTTAGTAAATAGGTGATAAGGGACAGGCTGGAAAGCAGGCTGAGGTCAAATTGTGGAGGCCAGTTACATTTTCAAAAAAGTATTTGTTACCTATTTTCTGAGGAATGGGAGACCACTGAAAGTTTGTTAATATTAAGCAAGGAGGACAAGACAGTTTTCAACCAAACCTAGTGTGAGAATGAAACAGGGCTTAAATTATTCAATTCAGACATGGATTGGAATGTGATTGCTTGAAGGCATGGACACTCAAGGCAGATTTGCCAGGCTTCCCTCGAGCCCTGCCGGCCCAGGAAGGAGCAGCTGTGACTGAGTGGAAATGTGTGGTCTGGGTGCACACAGACGTGACTTCCAATCACTTCTCAGCTACTTCCTTGTTGTTTAACTTTGGGCATTTCCTTAACTCCCCTGATACTCTCTTTTCTCATCTGTAAAGTGGAGATACAATATCTACTTCACCATGTTGTTAGGAATAATTAGAAAGGATAAATGAGTTTCTGGATCATAGTTTATACTCAATGAATGGTAGCTGTTTTAATTTTAATTGTAATTATATTTATTGTAACTGGATATCAGTCATCTCATACATTAAGTAGAAGCTTGAAAATTATAGTGGGATCAATTCTGATTTATTAACCATATTTCCACCTCCACCCTCCTCCCCCAAATGCTTGTTAAAAGTGTTTGCTTGGCAGTAACAGTCATCTTTATAGATGAATGTCAATACCTTCTAGGTAGAGGGATGGTACCCAGTTTGGGAGCACAAGTGCTTTGCCTCCCCCGAGGAAAGGAGCAGGTGAGAACCCAATGGTTTGACTGATACTTTGGCTGGGGATACAGAAAGTCTCAATCACTGAGACTCCATGGTGAGGAAGGCAGGGAGTAGGAGCACCCCAGGACCTTGATCTGCCCTCCCTCTTGCTGCTGTCAGGGCTCCATACCTAGAAGGATGGGAAGCAGATCAAGCATTGGGTGACACAGATCTGGTTTCCAATTCTGGCTCTGCAATTTACCAACTGAGAATCCAGTACAAGTTGCTTAGACTCTTTGAGCCTCACAAATTCCATCATTAAAAGAAGTATGATAATCCTTTGCAGGGTTGTGGGAACTAAATTAGCTAATGGGAAGGAAGATCCTGATTTCAAATAGGTCCTCAGTACATGTGGCAATGATGACTCTCCTCATTCTCTCACTTTTTCTTCCTTCCAGCTTTCCTTCACCTCCTGAGACTCTTCTTCAGGAAGGACCATGAACCAATGCAGCCCATGAGAGCCAGCTGTGGAAGGAGACATCCTTGCTCCTTCTTATCCCTGCTTATCCTCAGCTATAATCTGGTGACTAAATGGCTTCTCCTTCCATCAGCAGGGGGACAGTGAAACCAGGCACACTGTTGGTCACTCTGGATAACCCTTAACCAATGATGACTCCATTGGTAAGGACAAAGCAGAGTGAAATATCTGATAATGAGGTAAATCTCTTTTGGAACCTGAAGAAAGGTGAGAAGTGAATGGGTGCTAGTGAGATGATAAGAGAAGAAAAATTCTCAAAGGTGGAAGGAGGAGAAAGTAAAAAGAACAAATTGTAGGGCAGTATTTTAAACAAGTATTTTTTTTCATTTATCAATTAGAGAA
This sequence comes from Cacajao melanocephalus, assembly GCA_963573385.1. NCBI lineage: Eukaryota > Metazoa > Chordata > Mammalia > Primates > Pitheciidae > Cacajao > Cacajao melanocephalus. The sequence goes on from CAUYLG010055467.1 coordinate 144,915, forward strand.
TTGAACTTTTTTATTTCTTAAGCCAATTGCTTTTATAAAATTGCCACCTTATGATAAATAGACAAGCCATATTTCTTATTCAGATACCACCACAAAAGGAGAAATTTGGCAGCTTTATATACTGGGGTTTTGTGAGAAAAATTCATTTTGTTACCCAGAGTCAGCTGCTGAAAAAAAATATATATATATATAGCAGCAGAACCTTTTCTTCCTGTTGTTGTTCAAATACAACCCAGTTCTCCAGGCTGACTGAGGAATAAATTGGAAGCAGGCAGTGAATAGAGACTAATGTCTTAATTAGCTATTAATACATGGTCACTGCTATTCTTAGAAATAGTATTTCAATAACTACCTCAGAAATGGAGTTCAGATTTCATAGCTGTGTTCTATTACACGTAAAACCAGGGAGAGTTGACGGGTAATAGGTTGGACCACGATGTCACTTCTGGAAATCTGCAGTTACATTTGCTATTGCTTTAAAAAATCGTGCTTGGAAAGTTGCCTGGTAATCTGATTTATCTTGAATATTAAAAATTCTCCCATTAGGAAACTACCTTGACTGTAACTCAGCATCAAAATTGAACACCTCTTTGACTGTGTGGTCTGCAAGGTAATGGCGGTGGAGTTGGAAATAAATAGTTAAATTTGGTTGGAGAATGAACTGATAACATGTTTAGCCAACTTGGGAAGAATTTAGGTGTTGTTGAAGTATGTAATCTTAAATAATTGAAATGGGGTTTCTTTTTAAATTCTACATAATATTTGTTAATTGATAAACTCTGATGATATCTCACAATGAAATTTCACTAACCACGTAATTAATAGAGATTATTATTGATGCACTAAGACTACTCAATAGCTCTTTAGTTCCATTTACAGAAGGCTAAAATAGTCACCAGGCATGCGATCAATAAATGACAAGTTTTGAGTGTTATATTTACAACCTGAGAGCCAAGTAACTACTCATCATTAAACAGTCTCCTGCTCAGAACTATGAGTGACCTGTCTGGGGTTTGCTGAGTGCCTACGTGAAAAAAATCTAAGCTATGGTAACCATTTTTTCCCCTGTGGAATTTCCCCATAGTACTTAGTTGGGCCTCCTTCCCCATGTGGACGCTTTGAGACATCACGGAGGCAAGGAGTACCAAAGATCATGAAAGATTTGATAGTTACAAACAAACACCTTAGTTCACTCCAGCAACTGTCTCCCAAATTCAGCTGGGTCTCACATAGCAGCTGAGCTTCCTGCTCAATTTGGCCCCAACTCTGCCCAGACGGAGGACTCCTCTGTTTCCACTAGAACGAGCCAGGAACAGAAACTCTATCCATCTAAAGATGCTTGGAATAATTTTAGTGTCAGGGAAGACAAAGAGAAAATAACTGTGTGGTTTCACCATAAGGATTTAGGTATAAAGATGGGAAATGGTGTCAGTCAGGGATGACATCTTCATGTACCGCTTGAGGAACCAACTACTTGCTAAGAAACAACCCACATCCGACCCTAAACCCTCAGATGCTATGAATTGTTGAGAGCATTCACCACAGGAGAAAATTTCTCTGTTAAACTAAAGATAAACCACTGTGCCCCAATTCCCAGATGATGGAAATGATATAAGGAGTCACACTTGCATTCTTTTTTAGAAGATAAACAGCCGATTTATTTTTTGCCATGAATGGCATGTCTTTTAGTAATGTGATTGAGGAGATAAAATAACCAGTGGTAACTGATCATCTATTTTAAGTCATTATGTTCAAGATGTATGATATATTAGTCCACTTATCCCGAAGTGATTTCAATGATTAGGAGTTGAGCCAAGGAAATAAGCAAAGCAGCTAAGTGAAGTGTAAGCAACCGAAATACTCACAAATTGCACCCTCTCTCTTATGCTCTGAACTCAAAAAGGGCCTCAAAGCACTCCCCAGCATCTATTTATTTTATTTAAGATACAATTCTAATAGCAAAACGGAAGTAGTTGTTGCAAAGAGATAAAAAGGATGCTGTCCAAGTCAGGCAACTGAAAGCAGCAAGAAATGACAGAGAGCAGACAATGAGAAAAGAAATGAATAAATCAAAATGGCAGGAAAAAGAATCATGAACACTTTCTCAGTGTGGGGCCATTCTGTGTAGAGTGAAATAAAAGTAAGCAAAACACAGATTTGGTGTTCACATTTCAAAACCCTCTAATATCAGAAAATATGCGATTTGTGTTAGGAGGACAACTGATGTATCTTAGAAATAGTGCCAACATAAAAACTTATTTTAAATTCAGTCATCTCTAAAATAAGTGCAATGCTAAATCCTCATGTTCTTCTGCATGGATTACGGAGTAGTGGAGTATCATGGTTAAAAGGGTGCATATGGTTGCCAACTGCCCAGATTTCAAATCCCAGCCATGCCATTAACTGTCTGTGTAACCTTGGACAACTCACTTAATGTCTCTGAAGCTCAGTTCCTCCACTGCAAAACGGGTAGTGGTAAGGATTTAATGAGTTAATGGATGCAAAGCATTAGAAGAGTACCTGGCACATAGTATTATGTAAGCATCCTCTACAAAGAAATCTGCATTTACCAACTACCTAATGTGTGCCAGGTATTGGGTAGGGTGCTGTGATCTTTATCATTTTATTTTATAAGCCATTGTTACATGAACTGAAACACCAGAATCTTGCTTTCAATATTCCTCAAGCTCAACATAACTGGCAATAAAGAATTATCAACTCTGAAACAAGGCAATGTAGTCCATTATACCTAAAGTTCTTTTAACTTTATTTCTGCCATAGAAATTAACTTTTGTTTCTTGAAACTATGTCCATTTTCATTAGCTACTATTCTCTGTCTCTCTGTGAAATGGTCCCCTCTCTTCATTTGCATGTATATTAATCACCTTTTCTGTTTGGTTACCATTTTAGACCTTAAGGATCCAATGATCTGCAAATACAGTTCATCTGAGGATGGGCATTACAGCTATTTACAAGGTAAAAACAATGTTGATAAAAGTTCTGTGTCCCTAATGGTGTCAAGAAGAAATGTGCAATCATTTTCAGGTAAAAACAACAACAATGACAAACAAACAAACAACAACAAAAATCCAACCAGGAAATCTGCATCTGCTTCTTGAAATACGTTCATAAACACTAAATAGGTATAGATATACTTTTGCCTTAAATAGATAAATGAAATTTTTGAGTATCAAAAATTTATTTTCAACATCCACAAAATACCTGAACAGTAGTCTTTGAAATAGTCAAGGTAATGACCAACAAGGAAAGACTCAGAAAATGTCACAGACCAGAGGAGACAAAGCATGATGACTGAATGTAAGGTAGTTTCCTGAATTGCGTCCTAGAACAGATAAAGGTTTTTGGTAAAAAGCAGTTGAAATCTGCAAAAGGATTGGAGTTTAGTTAACGGTAATGTCTAAATGTTAACCTCATAGTTTGGATGACTACAATGTAGTTATGTACAATGTTAGCATTGAGGACTCTAGGTGAAGGGTATTCAAGAACTCTCTGTACTATCTTTGCAACTTTTCCGGAAATCTAAAGTGATTCCAAAATAAAAAGTTTATTTAAAAAAGTATTTTCAGATCTTTGAGAGGCTGGACAGTGGGAGTAACGTGCATCTTTATGTCAGAAGGTTAGGTTTGTATCTGCTTTCACCAGCATCCAACAAGATGACTTAAGGCAAGTTGATTGAGCGTCAGGATTCACATTCATGAAAGGGGGATAAAATCTCTACCACACACAGTTACTGAAAAGGGCAAATAAGAAATTCATGAACCCATACAAAAAGTAATCATAGGAACAACTATTTTTCCAAACCCTGCTTTACAGCTTCAGTCCAACCTTAAAACTATTTACTCAATTGACACATACATTTTTCTTGTTTTACTTTTTGAAAAAGATCAATAAATGATCTGTGATGGCTTCAATAGAGAAAAATTAAGAGTTGGATATTAGTCTCAGAGGGTTTATATTTTGAAGATGTTTTTCCTTCAAAAGTAACATTGAGCTTGTTGAACTTGACAAATTAGTGTTTTTTTGGAGAAACTGCTACAGTGATCCAGGTTAAGTATCCCTGGGTGTGTATGAAGACTTGGGCAAGAAAGAGCCAAAGAAAAACACATGGATTTTCTGTACTAGTTTAGTTATGTGTGATTCTAACTAACTTTAAGCCAAAACTAGGTAGAGGAAAACACTGGTGCAGAAGCTGTCACAAAGTCCTTGGCAGAAAGAGCAGGCAGTGAGGGGAACTGGGGTGAAACTATCCTTTCATTCTCTAGGAGGCATGGCCAATGAAGTAGTTAAGAGTACAGGCTTTTGATCCAGACCCTCTGAATTTGAAGCCAAACTCTGACTTACTTTTCAGAGCTTGGGCAGGTGACAAACTCTCTGTCTTGTTTGAAGATAATTAATAAGGACATGATCCTATTTGTATTTCAGAAAACTCCTCTGGAAGCAGCGTGGAAGACCAATTACAGCAACATCAGACCCAACAAGGGCCACGGTTGAGAAACCAGCACAATAATAGAGAGGTGATGAGGGCCTGAGCTGCACAGCGAGCCCTCAGCATGGCAGAATTAGTTTAGAGAAATGTGAAAGAGATAGGTATCAAGGGAAAGTGGGGGAATCAGAGAAAGAAGAACTCTAGATGGATTCTTAGGTTCCTGGAGACTGGGATTTTGCCTATTAACTAAGATAGGGCATCATGGAAGAGTAGGGAAAAGTCATGCTTGTGATTGGGCCATACTACATGTTTGTGTTTAGGGACACTAAGAATGAAATGCCTATCTAGTACAGGAGCTTGTGTTTTATCTCATATACCACTCTGAGTAAATGGGAGCTTAAAGAGAGCTAAGTACAAGATAAGGGTTAATTAAGAATGCTGTTTCTGCGGATCTCTCAACAGAAACCCTACAAGCCAGAAGAGAGTAGGGCCCAATATTCAACATCCTTAAAAGAATTTTCAATCCAGAATTTCATATCCAGCCAAACTAAGTTTCATAAGTGAAGGAGAAAGAAAATCCTTTACGGATAAGCAACCGCTGAGAGATTTCGTCACCACCAGACCAGCCTTACGAGAGCCCCTGAAGGAAGCACTAAACATGGAAAGGAACCACCAGCACCAGCCACCACAAAAACATACCAAATTGTAAAGACCACTGACACTACGAAGAAAGTGCACCAATGAACGGACAAAATAACCAGATAGTATCATAATGACAGGATCAAATTCACATATAACGATATTAACCTGAAATGTAAATGGGCTAAATGCCCTCGTCAAAAGACACAGACTGGCAAATTGGATAAAGAGTCCAGACCCATCAGTGTGCTGTATTCAGGGGACTCATCTCACATGCAAAGACACACATAGGCTCAAAATGAAGGGATGGAGGAAGATTCACCAAGCAAATGGAGAGCAAAAAAAAGCAGGGGTTACAACCTAGTCTCTGATAAAACAGACTTTAAACCAACAAAGAGCAAAAGAGACAGAGAAGGGCATTACGTAATCGTAAAGGGATCAATGCAACAAGAAGAGCTAACTATCCTAAATATAGGTATACCCAGTACAGGAGCACCCAGATACATAAAGCAAGTTCTTAAATACCTACAAAGAGTCTTAGACTCCCACACAATAATAGTGGGAGACTTTAACACCCCATCGTAAACATCAGACAGATCAATAAGACAGAAAATTAGCAAGGATATCCAGGACTTGAACTCAGATCTGGACCAAGCGGACCTAATAGACATCTACAGAACTCTCCACTCCAAATCCACAGAATATACATTCTTCTCAGCACCGCATCGCACTTATTCTTAAATTGATCACATAATTGGAAGTAAATTACTCCCAGCAAATGCAAAAGAACAGAAATCATAACAAACAGTCTCTCAGACCACAGGGCAATCAAATTAGAACTCAGGATTAAGAAACTCACTCAAAACCACACAACTACATGGAAACTGAACCAACTCCTCCTGAATGACTACTGGATAGATAATGAAATGAAGGCAGAAATAAAGATGTTCTTTGAAACCAATGAGAATGAAGACACCACATACCAGAATCTCTGGGACACATTTAAAGCAGTGTCTAGAGGGAAATTTATAGCACTACATGCCCACAAGAGAAGCAAGGAAATATCTAAAATTGACACCCTAACACCACAATTAAAAGAACTAGAGGAGCAAAATCAAACAAATTCAAAAGCTAGCAGAAGATAAGAAATAACTAAGATTGGAGCAAAACTGAAGGAGATAGAGACACAAAAAAACCTTCAAAAAATCAATAAATTCAGGAGCTGTTTTTTTTTTTTTTTAAAGACCAACAAAATAGATTGACCGCTAGCCAGACTAATAAGAAAGAAGAGAGAATAAAATACATGCAATAAAAAATGATAAATGGGATATCACCACCCATTCCACAGAAATACAAACTACCATCAGAGATTACTACAAACACCTCTATGCAAATAAACCAGAAAATCTAAAAGAAATGGATAAATTACTGGACACTTACATCCTCCCAAGACTAAACCAGGAAGAAGTTGAATCCCTGACTAGACCAATAATAAGGTCTGAAATTCAGGCAGCAATTAATAGCCTACCAACAAAAAAAAGCCTAGGACCAGATGGGTTCACAGCTGAATTCCACCAGAGGTGCAAAGAGGAGCTGGTCCCATTTCTTTTGAAACTATTCCAAACAATACAAAAAGAGGGAATCCCCCCACCTCATTTTATGAGACCAACATCATCCTGATACCAAAACCAGGCAAAGACACAACTAAAAAAGAAAATTTCAGGCCAACATCCATGATGAACATAGATGCAAAAATCCTCAAGAAAATACTGGCAAACTGAATCCAAGAGCACATCAAAAAGCTTATCCATCACAATCAAATCGGCTTCATCCCTGGGATGCAAGTCTGGTTCAACATATGCAAATCGATAAATGTATCCATCACATAAGCAGAACCAAAGACAAAAAACACATGATTATCTCAATAAATGCAGAGAAGGCCTTTGACAAAATTCAACAGCCCTTTATGCTAAAAACTCTCAATACACTAGGTATCGATGGAATGTATCTCAAAATAATAAAAGTTATTTATGACAAACCCACAGCCAATATCATACTGAATGGGCAAAAACTGGAAACATTCCCTTTGAAAACTGGCACAAGACAAGATGCCCTCTCTCACCACTCCTATTCAACATAGTATTGGAAGTTCTGGCCAGGGCCATCAGACAAAAAAAGGAAAAGAGGAAGTCA